>JANAVB010033620.1:5491382-5763882 GCA_029216955.1 Iris pallida | reverse complement strand
ACACACACGACACAAACACACTTTGACACACAAATGACATAGACACACTTTGACACACACACGACATAGACACACAGACACACACACACAAGCTGATACGACACAACCCTATCTCCCTTATATATGTAGGTATATATAAGTGAATATATATATATATATATATATATATATATATATATATATATTGTTTTTAAACAAACCCCCTTTTTATTCATTCAAGATGCAAAATGCTGTAGCCTTTACAAGTAAGCGCAAAAAGCAGAATACAAAAAGGAAGTGGGGAGCCTCTCATGGCAAAAATATCAGAAGGTGAAAAGGTCCTAGAACTGCTGTTGGCCATGGTTGCAATTACTTTTGATCTTGAGACTCTGGCGAATGGCCTCGCGAGTGAGCTGTTCGACCGAGAATTGACGACCTTCATATCTAGCTTTATTGCGGTTCTTCCATAAGACCTATGTGATGGCGTCTGCAATGATCTGGTAGCAATGAGATGCTTTGGCCTAGGTGGCCAGAAGATCGTTGAAGCTCCCACCGGCCGAGTATGTGGTCAATCATTTTCGGTTGTGTATCGGTGCAGTAATGACATGCTGACGCTAAGCTAAAACCGATGGTAGTAAGGATGTCGTCAGTGGGGAGTTTCTTGCGCACCGATCTCTACACCAGAAATGACTATTTTTTGGTATACATGGGTGCCAGAAAAGACCCAAGATAGGTACGGGAGGTCCGTGTCCGCGAACTATCCTTTTGGTCGATGCTACTGTCAATACGTTGTTGGGGGTCTCTGACCACGTGAGCGCGTCATCATCCGTGCCTCTCTTCAGGCCGGAGTTCTGGAGGGTGTTAGCGGCCTCTTCTCCGATCCAGTCCCGAATTCTGTGCCAATTCAGTTGCCAGTAATGTTCCACAATTCTCTGATCTTGCTGGTAGTCGGTGCGGTGGGGGGCGTGGGATAAGATCAGCTCCCATCCACCTTTCAAGGAATAGCACTAATTTTCCAGCGCCCAGCTGAAGGCGAATCTTTGGTAAGGCGAGGGAGCGACCGTGTAGAATGCGTCTCCAAGCTGCCGAGGATCTGCTGTTGCTAATAGAACTAGCCGGGTGGATGTGTTAGAAATACCTGGCCTTCATGAAGCATGCCAAGAAGGTACGGCTCATGCGAAGCTTCCACCACAGTTTCATGAAGAAAGCGTCCACAATGTGATACAGTCGGAAGAATCCCAAACCCCCCTCATTAGTAGGCTGGCCATGGAACCCCATCATACGTACAATATATATATATATATATATATATATATATATATATATATATATATATAGCACATCGAGTTATGGTGTACTGGTAACACCACCGTGTGCAGGAGATGAGGGCCGGGTTCGAGCTCTCCCTTCCACGGAGGTGGCTGCGTGGCAGTGGCCACGGCCTCCAGGCCATGGTCGGGTAGAGTCGTCCACCGACTTTGGTTTTAAAATTAAGGATATATATATAAAGCTGCTGTCACATATGAATGAAGTGGGAAAATCAGATAATGGGAAAGGGAAGATGTGGACTGGTATAGGTTGGAGTTGGGAACTGTATGTGCATATATATATATATATATATATATATATATATATATATATATATATATATATATATGAATGTATAGGATGTTAGAGGGTCTTTTTGACTAATTCAGTGAAGGAGGTGATGTGGACTGGTTTAGGTTAGAGTTGGGGACTGTTTGTCTATTTGAGAGTATATATGTCTTAATAGTAGTGTCTTCCATATATAGTATAGTATTCTTTATAGATATTTCATAAGTAAGAGTGTATAGAGTGAGTATACTAGTAGTATATCGTAGTATCCTAGAGTGTATAGAGATATCTGAATGACGAGGAACTAAGGGCTACTCAATTATATATATTACTCAATTACGACGATGAAGAAGTAGAAAAGCTTGAGGGGTAAGTAACTAATATGTCCATGCATTTAATATAGTATACAATATTATTATTACACTATTTGGTCGATGTGTTGTTATTTTTAGCTTATTTAATGATGAGGTGAGGTCGAGTAGACAGTACATAACGGATGAAGAACTGGAACATGAAATGAGACTTCATTTTACTTCTTGGTTGAGGGCATATGTAAGATGCTCGGTAATTAATTTTTGTATATGCACTTTACACAATAATTAACGGAACGGTGAATTAATTTCTTATCTTGTGGTATTTAGGTCGATCGTCCGGACGCAATACTAGAGAATGAGTCTCTTAGAACTCTAGCCAAGGGGCCCATTTATTCCATCAAAATCTGGCCAAGATATTGTGTAAATGGGTTTAGTATCAAGTTAATAAATGCTCTGATCAGAGAGAACTTTTCGAATCTTGATTCGACCAAAAATAGTTGTTTGTGTATTCGATCTACAAACTATAAAGATGTCGATCCGGGCAATAATTTCTATGGCATCTCACGGGAGATTGTGGAGTTGACATATAACTACGGCAGAGCGTCGGCTAGGATTATATTATTCAGGTGTGATTGGTTCGATCTGATCTAAGATAAAGGTTGAAAATTTGACAGGCATGGTCTTGTGGATGTTAACTACCGGCGTCGATATCCAGGATACGAACCATTTGTCCTAGCAAGTTAGGCTCAACTAGTTTACTTCACTACTTATCCTAGACGGAGAACGACTAGGTTGGGCAGGTGGGCAGTATGCAAGACTAAAGCCAGAAATACCTACGATGTTGACGAAATAGCTTATCAGGAGGACGAGTTTTCTCTCGTAACTAATACAGTTGACGTAGACATAATAGAATTTCTATATTACACATCTAATCGTGTAGAAGAGGTAGAAGTATCCGAAAAGGAAAATGAAGTAGATGAAAGCAAAGATGAGGAGGAAGAGAAAGATGAGAACGTGGAGGACGAAGAAGATAAATTTTCAGAAGATGATTGAAAATAAAATAAAATATAAAATATGTTTAACAACTAATTAATTTTCATACAACAATGAGTCTTCCACATTACATGTCTAATACTGTCATTTTGTTTAATCTCTTATTAATTTCCATATTTCCATCAATCTTTCCATATGGCACCTATGACCCGAGCACGTCGCTTGAGAGAGGCCAAGATGGCTGCTGAGGAGGTAGTGGCACATCCTGTTGCTCAGGAGTTAGTAGTACCTACTGCAGAGATAAAGGTCAAGGAAGAACTTTCTCTTACTATTAAGGAGGACGTAATTCCTAATGTCGAGATAGCTGTAAAGGAGGAGGTGGCACCAGAGGGCAGTTGTACCGAGAGTTTCAGTCATCCATCTCCTCTGGATATTAATCTTTCTGGCTATTCGACGTAACAAAAGGTTGAACGAACTTTTTGCTTTATTGAACGTATAAGGTATCTGTGTACAAAGAAGGAAGTCCTAAACAGGATATTCTAAGTACAGGGAGAAGAGGTTTCTGGGAAAGTGTGACGGTAGAGATCGAGCACTACAGCGGCTCTTTTACTCCGTTGATGATCTGACGACGAATCAACCTTGCTATGGCTCTCTGGCACCTTTGATGGGACTCTGGAGTCACCGATCAAGATGCTGTATGGATGAGAAGATCTCTTGAAAATGGTTGGTTGGTTGGTTCTTTGGTTGATAGGTGGATGAGGGTGGTCGACTCTTCGTGGATGGAGATCGCTGCGCCTTTGAAGATTGTCAATTTTCCTCTGTCGATGCCTTCTGTTGATCGATTTGTCCATTCTGTCGATCTCTTCTACGATGACTTGGTGGAAGAAGAACTCCTTCCATTTATAGAGAACCGAGCACATATGCGATGTGTATTAGGGTTCCTGAGATATGAAAGAATCTGCCGTCATTGTATGGTACGGGCTTCTACGGTGCTGATACGTAGTCGACATCAAGATTTCCCTCGAACGAGATCTCTGGTGGTTATAAATATAACCAAAGGAGGTGACACATGGCACGTGCCAATTTGCTTGCTCAGATACAGCCGAGTAAATCTTAGAATTTTATCTTAGATTTAGAGTCTAATTGATCCTCATCTAAGATATAAATCAATCTGATATGATATCAATCATGATTTAATCCCAATCTTCTCTATAAGAGGCGGTTTAAACAAATCAATTAGGGTGGACCCATGCTTCCTGCACCTTTGGTGAGGACTAAGTCCTGTTGTGCTTCTGTGGCGATGAGTAGACCATGCTTCTGCAGACGACGGAACCTCTGGGCTTTCAACCGACGAGTTGCCTTGGCTTCGAATGACGACGAGACTTCTGTGCATATAGAACAACTTATGAAGCTGTGTTTCAGGCTACCAAAGTCACTGTGCTGTAGGCGACAAGTTGGCTTATGCTTCAGGTTGGCGAGGTTACTGTACTTTTGGAGCGACATGTTGACTTGCATTGGTTGCAAAGGGAGTTCCCAAGTCTCTTATAGAGAAGTGACTTAAGCTTCTGATCCGAAGCAAATGATTGCACCGTTGGAATGGAGATGGTATGAGCATATCGCTATCCTACGCCTCATGTGGATGCAGTAAGTGGCTGTGCCTCTAAACAATAAAGACGTTGGCTGCGAAAGGAAGGGCATGACACCCTTGCGCGTCTTGGATTGGCGCATGTAGATAGCTGTGCCTCTGGAGTGTAAACATTAGCTTCTGGAATAAAAAATGGGAGGAGGGCCCTACCACCATCTTGTTTCTGAGGTTGGCACAGGCAGGTGGCTGCGCCACTGGCTTGAAGGCTCTGGCTTCTTCAAAGTGCTCAGTGACTGATATACTTCTGAGAGGCTGCGCCTACAAGATTATCAGAATATGCTTCAGTGGAAGTTAATCTTCCAGTGTGTGTATCGAGAAGAAGGAAGGATGTGCTTTGATAAAGACTGTATCCCTTGTAGATCCCTCTAGGCTTCTGTCGAATCTGTACTAGATCCTTTGTAGAAGAACAGAATTAGTCCCTTATGTATGGTCTTGATGTGTCTGTACTAGACTTTTGTAGACATGACAATGAAGAGATTTCTTCCCATATCTATTGTTTTGCCTTTTTAGTACTGAGCCTGAGTCTTTTGCATCTTCTGTGCTCTAGCGAAGGGATGTCTTCCGCTGAGATTTTTTATCCATCTATACTGGCGTGCATCTTACTTACGCGTGGTGGCTGAAGGAGTTCTATCTGCCCCAGCATAGATGACAGTAGATATATATTTGATATGATTTTTGACCGAATTTATTTTCGATTGGCTTATTTCTAGGTTAGACATGGATGGTTTTACAACTCTTGATGTTTCTTATTTTCTAGACATGGTTATTATCTGGACTTAGATATTTTTGGATGCTATTATCTAGACTTGGTTATTATCTAGAAATTCAACAAATAGTTGCTCCAGGTCTATTTTTATAAATTGTGATATGTTAAATGCATGGTTATTATCTAGAAATTCAACGGAGGGTTGCTCCGGGTCTATTTTTATAAACTATGATATGTTAAATACATGTTTATTATCTTGTAAATATATATTTCTATCAGGTATGGTAGAACATAGAGGATCGTACCACCATAGTGGTAGAGTATCCCACAGAGGTAGAGGTTCTACTAGTGGACGTCAGAGTGGTACATTATTAGTGGATGACGGTGTCGGTCCCCCGTCTCCTAGTCCTCTAGTGTACCAGCCACTCAGATCTCAGTCTGTATCGACGGTACATGGTGATACTCCTGGGACAGACAGTTCCAGGCCTGATACTATCCCGTCCAGCAGCATTCCTCCTACGGACGGTACTATGGAGACCAAGGAGCAAGTGGAAGAGGTCGCACCTATGCCGTCTCCATATGATCCGAGCGATCCCCCATGTGCCCCTTTGGATGAGACGAGGATGGAGATTTGGTCCGACGGGCCTAAAAGGTAAGTTAATTAGTTAACATTTATATATATTTATATCTATATATTCATGAATTTAATTATTATTTTGTAGATATCGTCCCCCATCAGTTCAAAGGGCATTGGGGCTATTTCTGAGGTCCAACTACGGAGGCCCTTGGATCAACTACTCGGATGCCTCGGACGAGAGGAAGGCATTCTGGTTTACCCACTTTAAGGTAACTAAAGTATATTGCTTTTAGTATAAATTATCTTTTATGCATATTATATAACTACCTAATTTAATTCTTATAGAAAATATACTTTTATCCACCACATCAGGCTGAGACGATCGAGAAGCAATTTCCCGTCATTGCCGCCAAGTTGATCCGGGATGAGATCAACGGCCAGAAGGTAAAAGGCTCCTCCAAAAAACTGATCCAAGGTGGGATCACGTCCGAGAATTGGACTGCCATGAAGGCTAGATTCGACGCTCCTAGGTACAAGGAACGGTCGGAGAAGACGAAGGCGGCTAGGATGAAGGCAGGGAAGTGGTGTGGTGGCTCGATTCCCATGACAGAATATTTTCGTCGCCTGGTATGTGTTTTACTATAATATATTATTTTAATAAAAGTAGAAATAAAATTTCAATGACAAACATATTATTATAACAGATAAAGAGGGGTGAGAAACCCAACATTGTGACCGTCTTCCTGGCCACCCATCGGAAGGATGAAAAGCTCATCGATGATTGAGCCATGCAGAGATATGTAAGTATTACTTTACGTGTCACTAAATTTAGTATAACTTAAGAAATCTGCAATATATATATATCCATAGATGTGAAACAAAGATAGTAGTAAATATTATGCTTATCGAGATACGCACTTTTCTAGGAGGAGTATTGTAGGCTAGAGCGTGAGATGTCTAGTACATCTACAGAGGAAGGGGCTAGTACTTTCTCGTAGCCCCCTCCGGCTCGGACGTTGGACGAGCTCTGCATGACAGCCATTGGTTGTCTTTAGAGGGGTACGTACTAAGGTATGGGATCCTACGGTACCTTTATGGTGATGTAGTCATCCAGGGCCCCCTCTGCCAGTGTGCATTCCGTACACCCCTCACAGGAGTCGATCCGAGTTGAGGAACTCCTTCGCCAGCTTACTGAGCTCCGTGACGAACTGTTACGGAGGATTACGGAGCAGCCCTTTCAGCTGCAGACTAACGATGAGGCCTTCACCACATAATTTGATATGGTCGAGCACACCATTAGGAAGACGGGTGAGAGGACGGATTGTGTCGTTCAGGTGGTACAGGAGAGGGAGGATCTTGCCGTTCATGTGTTGCACGGGTCACAAATGGCCATTGGCGAGTAGGTTTTGAGGCTGGTAGCAGTTATGGATTCCAGCAACTCTAGACTGCTAGCCATTGAGCAGACACTTCCTGGTCGTGCATCGGCATCCATACCGACTGTAGCAGTTCTACTGCCTCCTCTTCTTTTTACTAATGAGTCATCGCCGGTGATGCTAACCCGACACTGTATAGGTTCATGATATCCCAGATACCGAGACTTCCTACTCCTCCGTCTCCTTCTTATCCTGACCAGGCGTAGTAGTCCTTTAGTGGACTTATTCATTTGTTGTGTTGGTGACCCATTGTTTGTCTGCCTTGAAATATAAAAGTACAGAACAATTATCAGAGGACTGGACTTTTACTTCACAATACAAACTCGCTTGTACAAAGAAAGCCTAAGGACGAAAACCTAGGTGTAGCAGTCTAAGTACAATTATTTATTTTAGATTCTGGGGGGTGACGATAGAGGCTCGGGAAAGCGACGGCCGCTCTGCCTTACTCCTTGGACGATCGGGTACAGCTTTTTTGGCTCTGTGGAAGAACTGCTTGGCGTTGATGAAGAAATGCTCTCTCTTCAGGCTTTCTGGCTCTCTATGCGCATATGTCTCCGTATCTCTCTCTCTCTGTGTATATGTGTCTCTCTGTATCTCTGTGTATCTTCGCAAGAGAATGGCACCTTGCTATTTATAAGAGTGGGGGGCATCATTAGGGTTTACAATGATTGCCCATTCTTGAAAGTCGGCGGCTAAGGATCATTAAATCTGGGTTGTTCATCGAGATTTGAGCAATAAATATGGTTGCATCAAATCTTTTGTAGATAATTAATGTTGATTGACATAAATCCTCCTGATTTGTTATGCCAACCTCGGATTCCTCCACACGTGTCTTTTCTTGGCTTATTTGTGAATGATCTGATTTGATCCTAATATTTCATTGAGATTTGTTGAAAGATTTCGATCAATCTGATGCCACATGCCCTGCTATCATGCCACGTGTCTGAGCCGCTGGAAAGATGGGCCGCATAAAGCTGGCCACGTGTCCAGGCTACCTAAGAGTGCCCCCCTAAAACATTTAGACCGCATGTAATGATTTGAGCCGCATGAGTATGAGTGAACCGCATGGATATAGCCTTTGTGGGCCGCATGGAGCTGGTCTTCGTGAGCCAATCTTCGTATCAGAACTGTCACCTCGTCAAAGCTATCAGCCGTCAAGGCAATTAATGCAAACACGAGAGAGCTGTTTGTAGGCCACGTGGCTCCTCTTTGAGCCGTATAGGACTTATTTGAGCCGCATAGTCGCTCGAGCCGCATGAACTCTCTGAGCCGCATGAACTGTCTGAGCCGCAGGGGGCTCTCTGGCCGCATGGATCCTTCTTTATTCTTTTTCATCCTTCTACAAGACCCCCTTTAAAGTTTTCAATTTGCAAAATTGATATACTTTGAATAAGAAGCATGGACATGTATTCTTCTGGCCGCATATGATGTCTCGGCGGCATTGAGTCAATTAGCCGCATAGACTTTTAGGGCCGCACAACTCCTTGCCACGTGTGCGCGTCATTAATTGCCTCGAATTCATTTTAGTGCCGTCTTTAGGGGAGATCCCAAGGGTCGGCTCATTAAATCTTTTAGTTTTTATGCTCTGGGTGAATCTCCTTTATGAGAGAGGGGACGAGATCCGAGGAGCCGATTTTGTCTTTTCCGAGGCGATTATCAATCTTCGTGTTCCCCCTCTCTTGTCTTCCTATAAATAGGAGGAGTTTGAGAGAGAAAACTTCTTTACTTTCTTCTTGACTTCGAAATTTTCCTACTCCATTGTCATCTTCTTCTTTAATTGCCAATGGCTTCCAAGAAGACCGTTACGGCTAAGTGCAAGAAGGTGGCATCTTCGTCGAAGAAGACTGCCGCGGCCGTTCCTCCGCCGGCCGTCGTGCCTGCTGCTCACCCTGACGTCCATCCTCCCATTGCTGGTAAAGACTCTATGTGGTTCTTAAGAACCCTAACTGCCATGACTACGTCGCATGCTTTATGCACGAGCCTTTATTTTCATGTGAGTCGCATGTTCGTCCTATGGTTGAGTCGCGAGCCGCATAAGAATAGCCACAGTAACCGCATATGCGCTTTACCAACAGAGCCGCATAAGCTACACTGAGCCGCATAGATTCGCACGCATATATTTTTCATGTGGTCCGTACGAACTTATCCGATCCCTACAGGCCTTATAAAAGTACTGCCGCATGATCCTTCGTTAAGTGGAACCGCATGAATATTCTGTTGAGCTTGAGCCGCATGAGGCTTCTGTAAATTGGAGCCGCATAAGCGTTCCCCTGACCCGCATGAGGCTTCAGTGAGCTAAAACCGCATAAGTGTTCCCCTAAGCCGCATGAGGCTTTGTTAAGTTGGGGCCGCATGAGCTCGAAAGCACACATTAGTTCCTTTTTGTCCATCTTTCTAATTTATCTCGTTCTGTCTTCTCCTCAGTGAATTTGTCGGTTAATGCTGCTGGAGTGCTCCTGGTAGGCAGCGCCCAAGCTGCTCTGGGCTATAGGTACGACCATATAGTCCAATACATGGCTGACCAGTTTCCGAGTGACGAGCCCCCGGCGAGATCGAATGCCCTCAAGAATCAGCCTTTCTATTTTCCTAATGCTATGATGAACTCGGAGAAATTTGAAGGGGAATACTTGAAGCCCGCATTCTTCTTTGGAGACGCCTTGACTGTGAAGAACAGTCAGATTCTGGAGGTTTCAGAGAACTGGAGTTTTGTTTTTAACGGAATGGCGATCCGCATTCCCCAGATGGAGCGTCACTTCCCTTTATCCTAGTTTAATATGCTCCCACTGGACCAAAAAATGGAAGATTCTTTAACTCCTACTCGAAGTAGGATGTTCGTGGGAGACATCCATTATAACAACAGCCTAAAATCGGTGTGTGCGGGCAAGGTGCACACCAGCTGTTCTGTAATGGGGTTGGCCCCGGGTACGTTCTTGAATGTGCCGGGTCCCAATTTCACATTTTCTACAGCCGACAATTTTATGAACCAACTTGCTCGGAAGGGATCCTATCCCATTGGTCGGTTGATGCTTCCCAGCTGGATACATCCGATTCCCTCGTGGACCAATCTGTCTGCATGGATTTTGCAAAAGTATGAGGCCTTTCTGTACGAGATTGGTCTTTACCATGCTATTCAGGGCACCAGCCATGGCTTGCCCATAAACAAAAGGTTATTTATATCTCTGCTGGAGATGTATAACCGTCGGACGGGGACCTTCTACACATCCGTGGGGGAGATGGGACTTGTGCTCCACGAAATGCATGCGGTCTCCAAGCTCCCTTGGGGGGACGAAGCTTTTGAGGCGTATACTCCTACGAACGAGGAATTTGAAGATTTGGAAAGACACTATCCAGGCTTCGTGGCTCTTTACCAAGAGATATTGTGCCACTATAGCACATGTCATCAGATAGCCAAAAAGGAGAGGAGCTCGGAAGGGCATACTCCCCACACCAAGGACTGGGTGCGCTATCTCTTTCCGACAGATGTCTCAGGTCAAATTACTTCCCGACGTCCTCGGTCCCGGGAGGCGGTCAAAGCCTTAGTGTCGTCATCTAAGAGGACGACCACCACTAGTGATACATTCGGGAGCAAGACCGACTCTTTTGGCTATTTTTATCATGACACTCAAGAGTTGTCGGAGAAGGCGCTCCTGGCGGGATTCTTAATGATATGGCTGCGAAACTGTGTAGTCTCGGGCGGAGCAGGTTCCATCGAGAGGATCAGTCGCAATTTTATCCTTCCGACTGTGAAGTTAGTTTTACAAGTCCGGCTAGCTCTCCTCCCGGCCATGGTGTACAGCATACACCGTGGCTTTCGTACTTTCACGTCCAAGGTTATTGTTCGTGAAGTGACGAAAGATTTTGAACTGACCGAGCTGCCCTATCATTATTTGATGGGGTGGCTGCTGATGCATTATCCGTCTTTGATGAGACCAGGCTTTGGAGACGGCGTTACTGATAATGACGCTTTTATCTTTCGCTACCGTAATGAGTCTTGGGAATTCGAGACCATGCGTGCTTGCCGGATGGCACTGGCGAGGGCAGACATGTACAACATTTTTTCGTCAGTCCCTTGTTTTACAGATGAGGAAGTAGCGGCTGTCCATCTTGACGGTATTGGGCCCCCTCAACTTCTGGACAGCCAGATGCTTCTGTGGCTGCGAAATATCTGCCCCGCTCATTTGGGGTATCGCAACCATAACACTGTCTTTCTGGAACCCTATCTGCCTAGCAGGTTCGTCTGGCAATTTGGGTATAGTCAGCTTTTTCTAGACAGCCCAGCTCTTGTCTGGGCTTTGAAGGTAGCCTTCTAGACGGCATCCGGGCCTGGCATTACTATGACACATTCCACACCTGTGCTGTTTTCTCAGTTCCCGCTATCAAGCCGTCAGTAGATATCTTGTATATGGCGGCTTTGTACCACGTCATGGCGAACAAGCCCCCAGTTGGTTTTAATCCATATACCAGTTTCATCGTTGGTACCGGCCTGGATGAGGGTTCCCAGGGGGCCAAGACAGGGAAGAGGAAGAACAGAGTCGAGGTGTCGGATTCGGACTCTGATGCTGCGGATGACGAAGACGACGAGCCTGATGGAGATGACCTTTCCCTTCCGGCGACAGATGTAGGGATGGATCAGCCACCTGTTTTGCCAGATGATATAGTGGTTGATTAGTCATCCGTTGCACCCGGTCTTGCACGAAAGCATAGAAGACGACTTTCTCCTGTCGGCGGCTTTCCTCGCTCTTGGAAACTGGCTGCAACCAGACACCGCGGGCTAACTATAAAGGAAAGAGGTAAAGAAATCGATGCCGCCTCAGAGGTAAATAAGTTACTACCGGTCCTTCCTTTCTTTTAGCTTTGATTTTAATTACCTTCCTTCCCTCTTGTAGGGGTCAGAAGAAGAGGACTCTCGAGTGGCCGAGATCGTGACTCGTAATGACGGGGGCTCCGGTGAGCCTACCCCTGAAATTGTTGAATTTCGTCTAGATGATGCTGATCAGGTTGTCTCTCTCTCTGAGGTGGCTGGGTCAGGGGAGCTGGCCAGAATTAATTTGGAGATCGCTGTTGAGGGGACCCTGCCAGCTGCGAACGACCTGCAGCCTCAATGCTCCTCTCTCGGTAAGATAAGCCGAATCTTAACTTGTGAGGAGGCCTATCTGCTCTATATCACATCCTTCGGGTCACATCGATTGATTATTGTCGTAGACATGCAGGTCTTGCCCCTCCCGTGCCGAGGACGGACCTTGTTGAGACAAGCTCTGTCGAAGGGGCACTGCCGGAGATGGGCGTACCTCCTCCCCCTCCGACTTATCTTGATGATTCTCTTGCGGGCTCGAGTTCGGCAAGTCTGGTGATGGGACAATCGGGGCAGGGGACAATGGTCCTCGTGTCTTCCTCTGCTCGGGGGGCCTAGAGAGTCGACCTTTCCGCCCGGCCAAGCGTCCAGGCTCTTCGGGTGGCAGAGGAAGAGTTGGCTGCTATTCGTACATCGTTCTATTCGAAAATCGCCTCCCTGGTGGCCAGTTCTAGCACCACTCCTTCGATGCTGCCGGACATGCTCCCTCTGATGCCGTCCTCGACAGAGGTCCTGGGCGAATCTTTACAGGACGTGGTCGATAGCTTTCATCGTCACCTGAAAAGGGGATAGAAGCTGCCATGGACAGAGGGACCTCTTTCGTCTTGGCTCGACAATGCGCCCAGGGCCAAATTGATATCCTTAAGGCCCTTTCTAGTGGGGCAGGGGTGGCTGCACTTCTGGAATCGAAATTGCTGGAGACTGATCAACTGGTGGCCCAGCTTCAGGTATTGCGGCAGGTTGATCTATCTGCTTCTATTGATCAGGAGCGCGGCTCCCTCGCAGCTGCTATAGAGAAGGTGAAGGATGCTCAAGATAAAACTAGCTAGGCCAGTCATACTGAAGGATCTTTGCACCTTGTCTGATCGATATGATCAATTGAGCCATGAGAGTGAAGACGTTACGGCTCGGGAAGCAACTGCCCCTCGCTGGATTGCTGACACGCAGGAACAGATCCTTGAGCTTCAGAGGAAGTTAACTTTCTTTGAGTCTGAGCTCGAGGCTGCCCGGATCAAAAAGAGGGCTAATTATCCAGGAAGCTGATAATGTCAATAAAGCTTCGGCTGACTTGGAAGCGGCTCTGAATAAGTTGGATGACGACTGTCGGGCACTCATGGACCTGGATAATGGGGAGCAGTTGTCTCAGGAGGCTGAGGCCGAGCTAGACAGAGGCTAGAGGGGGGTGCTTCCTTGGTGGGAAACCGACTCCTGGAGTTGTGTAATGCCGAACTGTAGTCGGCCTTTTTCTGGTTTTGTTTCTATTTTCTTTTTCTTTTCTTTTTGGGAGGGATGTGGTCCCAAAACATGTAACGCTTTTTTCGTCTTTCAAATAAATAGTACTTTCCATTCTACCCTTCATTTGTATTGCTTGTTGTGCCTGTGGTATTGTGGTAACGTTTGTCCCGTATGGGGGACTTGTTTGTGGACCTGTTACCCATGGCATACCTTGGTTTTAGGTACAGGTAACAAGTTTGACTGGGGATACTCAGAACAGTTCCACTGTAAGGTGGTCGTGGATGTTCCAAATATCGGGATATAGAATGCCATGAACAGCTGGGCTCCCGGGGCATGATGAGGAATGACGGGCCTGTGCTAAAAAGACTTAGCAAAGGACATTTGTGGGCCTATTACCCTTGGCATACCCCGACTTAGGATACGGATAATCGGATGGAGGGGAACCAACACACATACTCAGAGGTAATGAGGACATGGCAAGTATGAGGGCTTTACCGTGGAGTCTTCCTACTCAGAGATAATGAGGACATAGCAGGAGTGGACTCAACGGAGGATATTTTTGGTTAACAGAGGACATTTGTGGGCCTATTACCCTTGGCGTACCCTGTTTCAAGGTACGGGTAATAAGACGAGGGAGGATCGACGTACTTACTCAGAGGTAATGAGGACATGGTAAGTACGGAGGTTTTACCATAGAGTCTTCCTGCTCAGAGGTAATGAGGACATGGCAGGAGTGGACTCAGCGGAGAAATTTTGTGGACCTATTATCCTTGGCGTACTCCGTTGTAGGTACAGATAATAAGTCAAAAGGGAATCATCATACTTACTCAGAGGTAATGAGGACATGGCAAGTATGAAGGTTTCTTCGACGGAGCCTTCCCATTCAGAGGTAATGAGGACATGACAGGAGTGGGCTCAATGAAGGAGGGTACATAGAATGACTCAGAGGTAATGAGGACATGGAAGTTCTATGCAAGGGGTGATTTGTTTTTGGCGGAAGTAAAACGACTCAGAGGTAATGAGGACATGGCCATTTTGGAAATTTGTGGATCGGTTACCCTTTTTGTGTACTGGAGTGCGGGTAGTCGATCATGAATTAGGATATCTTCCAGGAAAAAAGTTCAGGGGTATGATCATACATGACTTACTATTTGAGAGAGTGACCGAAATGTGAGTTCAGAGGCACAGCGGGTACATGACCCGATAATCCGAAATGTTAAAATGTGAGTTCAGCGGCACCAGCGGGTACATGACTCGATAATCTGGAATATTGTGGATGTGAGTTCAGCGGCACCAGCGGGTACAAGACTCGATAATCTGGAATATTATGAATGTGAGTTCAGCGGCACCAGCGGGTACATAACTCGATAATCTGAAATATTGTGGAAGTGAGTTCAACGACACCAACGGGTACATAACTTGATAATCTGGAATATTATGAAAGTGAGTTCAGCGGCACCAGTGGATACATGACTCGATAATCTGGAATGTGTCGTTTAGACATAATATTTCTTCAGGAACTTGCCGTTGACAGGCAACATGAGCAAGTCTCCGTTTTGCTTGGCGAAGCGGTAAGCACCGTTGGAGAATACAGCCTCGATAATAAATGGAACTTCCCATTTTGGCTGGAACTTGCCGGCGGTCTTGTGAGTCATGACAATCGGCCTCCGGACTGTGAGAACGAGATCGCCCACTTGGAATGTTCTGATTTTGACCTTCTTGTTGAAGGCTCCAGAGATGCGTATTTGGTATAGCTCGATCCTTTGCTGAGCTAGGAGGCACTTTTCATCTAAGGCCTCTAGCTCTTGCAGCCGGTGATGGTAGTTATCATCCGTTATCAATTGATAAGTGAGGGCGACGCAGAGTGAGGGTATTTGAATCTCTAATGGAAGAACTGCCTCATTTCCGTACACCAGGGAGAATGGTGTATTCCCCGTGGCCGTTCGGACCGTGGTACGGTATGCCCATAAGCATTCACCAAGCTTCTCGTTCCAGTCGCGTTTGTTGAACGATACGAACTTCTTGAGTAACTTGATGATGGTTTTATTGAATACTTCTGCCAACCCATTTGCTGCTGGATTGTATGGCATTGAAGCAAAATTTTGGATGCGGTGCTTATCGCAGAAACGATAGAAGGCGTGGCTTACAAACTGTGGATCATTGTCGTGGATGATCCTTCGGGGCAGTCCAAAGCGATAGATGATGTGATGCTTCAGGAAGCTGATCATGTTCGAGGTTTTGACTTCTGTAAATGGGACAGCTTTTGCTAATTTGGAGAAGTATTCTGCGATTGTGAGTATGAAGCGATGTCCTCGGGAGGAAGGCGGAGTAATCGGACCAATTATATCCATCCCCCATGCTTCGAATGGCCAGGATACCACTGTCGGATGTAGAAATTTGGATGGTTGGTGGATGAAGTCCGTATGGACTTGGCAGGCTTTGCACCTTCTTGTATAGTCTATCGCATCTGCTACCATCGTGGGCCAGTAGTAGCCCATTCGGCGAAGACGGTCTTGCAATTTAGGGCCAAGCTGATGGGCCCCGCATACACTGTCATGAGCTTCTCGTATGGCTTCTTTGGCTTCTGCGTTCGAAAGACACCGAAGCAATAATCCATCATAGGATCGGCGATACAGCATTTTTGTTTCTGTATCGTAGAAGAATCTGAGAGAACGTCGCCTGATTAAGGTGGCTTCTTTTGGGTTCTCGGACAGGATGTCGTAGACGACGAAGTCAATTAATGGTTTTCTCCAATCTGGGACATCATCGATCGTCTGAGCGGAATAACTCGCCACGTATTGAACGTTGTTTTTGGGGCAGACCAGTTCGTGGCCTATCACATCTACCGATTAATGAGTATGATTTGGCACTGCTAGGGAAGCGGCCAGGCCGGCTAAGGCATCGGCTTCGATATTTCGGAGTCTGGGAACGTGCTCAATGAAGAACCCCTCAAACGATGAGATGATGTCGATAGCTATTTGGTGATAGGGGATTATGTCTTCGTGGCGGACTTTGTATGAACCCCGGATTTGATTGACGATTAACTGAGAATCGCCATATGTTTCAAGGTGTTCTACCCCCAGCTCTCTTGCAAGTTGGAGGCCAATGACTAAAGCATTGTACTCGGCCACATTGTTAGAGCAGGGTTCTGTGAGAGAATAAGAACGGTTAATCACCAATCCGGAAGGGGAGAATAGCACCACCCCGACTCCGACGATAATGTTGTCCTTGGGTCCCGTTCTTGAAGCACCGTCGAAGAACATTCGCCATATATCATCGTGAGAGGTTGCATGCGAGTCGACGACCTCATCTGGGATCTCTTCATATATTCTGGACGACTCCGAGCCTGGGTGGGCTGCCAAAATGTCTGCCAGGGCTTGACCTTTGACAGCCTTTTGTGGGACGAAGATCATATGATAAAGGGACAGTAATATTGCCCATGTATCGAGGCAAAAGCTGAGTGCCCCTGGTTTAGTCATGAGGACCCTGAGAGGGTTGATTCGTGAGATCACATGTATTGTTTGTCCAGTGACATAGTGCCGCGTCTTCTGAATGGCGAACCCCAGGACAAGGCATTCCTTCTCCACAGCGGTGTATTGGTGCTCTGGCCCAATCATCATTCGACTGAGGTAATATATGGCTTGTTCATGGCCTGCATCGTTGTTTTGTGCCAGCAAGGCTCCGAGAGAATGCTCCATTGCTCGTACATAGAGCAGAAACGGCTTTCCAGCAACCGGGGCCACCAGGACTGGAGGGTTCGACAAATATTCTTTGATGCTGTCGAAGGCACGCTGGCATTCTTCGTCCCATACGAACGAGACGTCTTTCTTCATGAGGTGGGTAAATGGTCGATATCACCCGGAGAGGTTAGAAATGAACCTCCTGATGTAAGCTAGCCTCCCTTGAAGGCCTCTGAGCTCGCAAAGATTTCTCGGGGGACCCATCTCCATGATTGCCTTTGTCTTCTCCGGATCTACATGGATACCCTGGACGGTGATGATAAAACCCAAGAACTTCCCACTGGATACGCCCAGGAAGGACCTCATAGGGTTTATTTTCAAATTGTGCGCTCGCATCAGGTCGAATACCGTCCTTAGATCCTGCAGATGGTCTCCCTTACAACGACTCTTGACGGCGATGTCATCAACATAGCACTCTACCGTCTTGCGTAAGTGGTCTCTGAAGATAATGCTCATGGCTCTTTGATATGTGGCGCCGGCATTCTTCAAACCGAAAGACATGACTGTGTAGCAGTATGTGCCAATCGGTGTTCGGAATGATGTATGCTTTTCGTCGTCAGGCGACATCTTGATTTGGTTGTACCCAAGAAACCATCCATGAATGACATACGTTCGAAGCTGCAGGTGTTGTCAATCATGATATCCGTGATAGGAAGGGGGAATTCATCCTTGGGGCAAGCCTCGTTCAGGTTGTGGAAGTCGATGCAGATTCGAATCTTCTCATTCTTCTTGAGGACGGGTACTATATTGGCAACCCAATCCGGGTGTTGTTCCTCACGAATGAAGCCGCTGGCTATCAGTTTGTTGACTTCGGCCTCGATCGCATCCATGATGCCCGGGCAGAAGTGTCGCTGTTGTTGCTTGACTGGCTTTGCATCCGACCGAATGTTGAGTTTATGAAGAGCAATATCGGGATTTAACCCCAGCATGTCTTCATAGCTCCAGGCGAACACATCAATATATTCTTTGACAAGTTCCAGCAGCGATTCTCGCTCTTCGTCTGTTAAGCTTTTACTGACGAAGATCGGTTTTGGAGAAGATTCGCTGCCGAGGTCCACTTGTATGACCTCATCTTCAATAGGAGGTTCTCTCTGTTCGAACCACTTTTTTCATTGTGCATCCAACTGTTGGGCCCACGGCTCTAGCTCGAGGATTTCAGGGATATCTTCGTCTTTTTCATAAGCATCGGCGAATGCCATGTTGACTGACAGGACTTGTCTGAATATGTCTCCGATGCTGGTATCAGAGTCAGAAGTTGGTGACCCGGTCGAATGTGAATGCTAGTCACATTCTTCATCTGAACTCTTAGGGGTCGTCGTAGGTGTAACATACCCTTAATCCAGACCGAGTTTTGCTATAGTAGTCCCGTGGTTTGTCGGCCGGAACCGGTGGCTTCAAAGGTAATCGTCGTCCAGTACCGTAGTTCAAGCCTGGCGTCGTCTCCAGATCATACCCCTATTTCTGTATGAGATATTTGGATTGGGGGCTATAAAGATACAGAGGCAGTCTCCCGGCATCTGATCCAAAGTCGACTTCTTCTATGGTGAAGGGATGCAGATCGTCTTTCCGGCCGAAGATAATTGGATGGTCCCCTTCCTCGATTATGCGGTAAGCATCTTCTACTGGAGTAAGCTGGATTGCGGTGTACATATTTGTCACCTGTGTGTGTAGGTGAGTGCCGATACCATGTTCCATAGCATACATTGTACACAGCTTATTAAGCTCGTGGTAGTTCAAAGATAGCCCTTTATTGATGAAGTAAGGCATCTTTTCTAGGGGGATTACATCATCTGTGGAGGGAACATCAGTGTGGGTAGCCACGTACTTGGATAGCTCCGGTTCCTCTTCGGCTACCCCCTGTATAAACGAAGACTAAGAGGACGACCTGGGCAGCTTGCGTCAGAGATTCAGCTGGTGGAGCAGAGCGTGGAGTTATTGGCAGACTAGCGACCCCCAGTCTGTTGCTCGATACTGGGCGGGGAGTGGTTGGTTCGCTAGAAATTCCAGGTCTTGCATCGGGGTGACGACCCTTCTTGGGAAGGCGTATCGTCATTGGCTTGTCGGAGGGATTGAGCTTCTCCGTTTGCGGCTGGCCGACTCTCGGCAGCCTAATTGTCAATGGCTCCGTTAGGGGTCTTGGCATTTGGCCGGACCTTGGCAGCCGGATTATCATCTACTCTTCTTGTGCCGAGAGGCTGACTGCATCCTTGCACAGAGTGGCGGTAAGGGGTGCAGACTTGCCAAGTTTGCGAGCTTGGAGGTGGATCGTCAGAGGTTCTTCTGATCCTGTGGCTATCTCGGTACGAGCTTGCATATCTCCTTCATCAAGGTGCTTCTTCAACTTTTCGTATAGGCAAGAGTCTGAGTAGTAGGATTCGACCCCTTTGAAGGGATCGATGTCGACAAATTTCGTCCTCACAAAGCTATGTTTGTCGACATATTTGAGCACTGGTGCAGCATGGAAGACACGATCATATAATCGTGTATCCAAGGGTGTCCCAAGAGGATGTTGTAAGAAGTGTCTGTATCTATGACGTAGCAGGTGACTTCTGATTGGAGATCGCCAATCTGACACTTCAGACGAATCTTTTCAATTGGATAGCTCCTGCCCGAATTGAAATCGCTGATGGCGGTGCTTGTAGGCGTCAGGCCATGTATTAGGATGCGGAGATGATGTAGCAGACCCTTCGGGATAATGTTTATAGAAGAGCCAGGATCAATATGCATCCGATCCACCTTTACGTCGCCGATGTATCCAATGTAGTATAGCGGGCGATTATGCAGGTTGGTTTTGATGAGCATGTCCTGAGGAATGAAGACAATGTTGGGCATCGCTCCCGTGCAGGCGCTGTCTTGGAGATCTACAGGCGGGTTTTCTCCTGTGATGTTGACCTGAGCCAGGTATGCGTCGGCATTTTCGAGTGCATCACTCAAAGCCGCACGAACATCCTTGGAGAGTCTCAGAAGCTCGTATAATGACAACTTGGCCGGTGTATTGGCCAATTGCACTAAGATGTCAAAGTTGAAGGGCTTCTCCAGCCCTTGTGATGCCTCTTTTCGGAGGGATTTGTCAAAGCGAGTCTCCCTCGGCCTAGGCTTGTCGGTCGTCGGAGGCTGAGTCGGTCCCGGAGCGTCAGTTGTAGAGGGCTGATGATCTTCAGCCGGGTTGTCAGCCACAGGTTGGGATTATGCCCAGACCGCGTGACGACGGCTGTAGCTTCTTTGATATCTGTCGAGATTGTGCGGCAGGACCTGACATTTTTGCTCTTCTTCCTGCAGATGGAAGATGATGTGGGCCGAGTCACTTCTGATACCAAGTCTGGATGGACCCACATGACCTTCCCTCGTGATATGGTGAGGGGCACTAGACCAGCAGCCTGATCTCGGGGAGGTGGAAGATTATCAATCTCCATTGTCGCCAGAGGGACGGGGACCACGCCGTCTTGAGTTTTCGTCGGAGGAAAGCTGCCGAATTGTACTGACACCATATTGGCTGCGATTGTTACCTCTTCGAAATCGATGGACAGAGCGTTCGAATCGATGAGGTTTTGGATATACCATTTTAGTTGGTAGCAGTCGTGTGTGGTATGGTGGACGTAGCGGTGGTAATGGCAGTACTTTGGGTTCTCCATGTCTGTCTGCCGCGGTTCCCGTCTTGGTGGAGGAAGCTGAATTCTGTCTCCTTGTATGAGCATGTCCAAGATGGGCTTGACGTGACCGTCTTCGAAGGAGTAAGTGATTTGCGGCCATTGTTTGTCTGCCAGCTTTGGCTCAAGCTTCTGTGCTGTGTCGGCCACCAGAGCCTGCTTACCCCTGTTGTCCAGATAGTTGGAGGGGCTACCCCTATTGTCGTTGTTGGTATTAGGGCACTTGACCTTGTTCTTTTCGTCCGAGATGTGCAATCCCAATTAGCGAGCCTTCTTCAATCATTCTTCGGCGCTTGTGGCACTGATGATAAACGCCTTCCAGTCCTTGAATTGACTTTCGCCCATCCAGAGACTGATTGTTGGAAGCAATCTCTTTTGGCAAATTTCAATCAAGGAGGAATCCGGATTTCCAGACGGCAACTTCATTGCGGTTTGGCAAAATCGCTCGATATAGTTCCTTATCAGTTCTTTCTTCCCTTGGACGACGTCCATGAGGGTGGACATTGTGATGTCCTACCCTACTTCGTAGAATCTCTCAAAGAACATGTGCTTGAAGTCGGCGAAAGAGTGGATGCAGTTGTCTGGCAGGTTGCGATACTAGTCGAAGGCGACCCCTTCCAATGCCCCAATGAATAATCGTATGAGAATGGCAGCATCATGGGGCAGATGGTCGGTGGTGACTTCGAAGTAAGTGATGTACCGACTTGCTGAGGTTTTGCCATTATCAGGATTGATATTGAACGGCTTATATCTTGGCGGGAAGGGGACATCCCTCCATACAGTAGGTTACGGTTGCCGTATTTTGAGGTCTGGAGAATTTTCTCGAGCGTGAAACATGGTTCGGAGCTCCTGGACCTCTCTTCTCGCTTCGCGGGCCTTATCCACGACGATGGGGGCCGTTACTTCAGGAGGATTGTTGCCCGGGTTTGGTACTGCTGAATTCGAGTCCGCTTGTTTGGCCAGGCGCCCCTCCTTGCAGAGTTGGAAGGGCCGCTTTGATCTCGTCCACAGACTTGACCAAGGCAAGCAATATGGCTTCGAGAGTGTCGATGCGTTGGCGATCACTGGAACCACCTTGGCTGCTGTCTGTCATGAATTTCGTCTTTACGTGAGGAGAGATAGGCGGAGCGGTGGAGGAAGCGCCCTCCGAATTATACCCCTGTAGTGAGAAGTCATTGGGGTATGTGGGTATGTTCTCTTCTGGTTCAGACTCGAAAGGAACAGTACCCCCAGTCTCCGAGTTCGCCTCGTCTTAGAAGTTGTGGACATCCTCGGGGACGTCGGGATTTGCTGCATCTGATGGAAGAGTTGTCTCCCCCGGCTCATCTTCTTGGAACATCGGATTATCGTGGAGGTTCGGAGGAGTGCTACCCCCAGTCACAGCAACCCCCAGCATTGTGGACGACGAATCTCCTACTGTAGCAGATTTCGTCTTAGAAAGGGTGCCTTGGAAAACTCCGGTGGTGGGCACCCGCTTAGACGATAGTCTTTTAGTCAAAGTGGTTGAAATCTTTGGGCTGGGAACATTTGTCTTCTTCCCTCTCCCATCGGCGGGGACTTTCTTAGCAGAGTTGCAGAAGACGACGGAAAGTGCCTCGTATTCTGAAGACGACTGTTACAGTCTTTGAAAGACGGACTGCCGATCTTCTCGTACCGTCGTGTTATTGCAGCAGCAGTTGACGATGACTTGGGTGCAATGACGTCCGTGGGAGGACTCTTTGCACCCCGATGCATCTTCTCTTTCCTTGTATTTGTGGATGATGGCCTCATGCAAGTCAGATGGGTCTGGATCGACTATGTTTGCTCCCAGGATTTTGGAAGACTTTTGGGAAACTCTCTATCCGTTTGCCGCCGGGTGCTGGACTCGAGTGGTTCTGTACAACTTCACATCTGAGGCCCGCATAACAGTATACGGGATGCTCGGATGGTCAGAGATCGGATCAGCGGACCGAACTTGCCAAGCTTGCGCTGCCTTAGACTTCTTCACTCTAGTGCGTAAGGGCACATAGTAGGAAGAGTCTAAGTAATGCTAGAGAGAGTCAGACATGTCTTCTTGGGAGCACAGGAGATCAGGACCATAAGATAGGCGGTCGAAGACAGAGCCACGCGGGGTAGGCGTTATGCGGCTATCATCAACAAACTTCATGCGGCTGGGAGTCTCAGCCGCATGAGTTTTCTTCATACGGCTGGATGATCTGGCCGCATAGACTTTCTTCATGCGGCTGGCAGATTCACCCGTATGAGCCTCCTGCATGGGGTTGGCAGATTTGGCCACTAGAGTGTTCGGCTTCTTCTTGGGGCGCATAGAGTTGCTCTTTGCCCCTGCAAGTCCAGCATCGTAGTATTTTCTTCTGCCGGACTTGGAGACAGCAGAGTGCTCTACGGCTCGAAATGGAGCCGTATGAGAGTCGCTTTCGCCGTCTTGGGTAGCAGAGAGTATCCCGTCCAGAGCTTGTGGAGGAGCAAATGATTTTGGCCTCCACTCGCAGCGAGCTTTCTTTGTGCGTGTTCGCTTCTGGATCGGGCCAGCACTTCCTTCAGAGAAGCATTTCTTCAAACGCCTGTTGGTCAAAACGGACGACCATCTTCTGTTGCGTGGAGCCAAGTTTTGCTGCATCCAATTGCGTCACCAACTCCTTAGTCGTAGAGAAGTTTGTCCCCAGCAGATTCGCCATCGTGTTTGCCATGAAATATAAAAGAAAAGAACAATTATCGGCGGATTGGACTTTTACTTCACAATACAAACTCGCTTGTACAAAGAAAGCTTAGGGACGAAAACCTAGGTACAGCAGTCTAAGTACAATTGTTTATTTTAGATTCTGGAAGATGACAATAGAGGCTCGGGAAAGCGACGGCCGCGCTGCCTTACTCCTTGGACGATCGGGTGCAGCTTTTTTGGCTCTGTGGAAGAACTGCTTGGCATTGATGAAGAAATGCTCTCTCTTCAGGCTTTCTGGATCTCTATGCGCGTCTGTCTCTGTATCTCTCTCTGTGTATATGTGTCTCTCCATATCTCTGTGTGTCTTCGTAAGGGAATGGTACCTTGTTATTTATAAGAGTGGGATGCATCATTAGGGTTTACAATGATTGTCCATTCTTGAAAGTCGGCGGCTAAGGATCATTAAATCTAAGGATAATTAATTCTGGGCCGTTCATCGAGATTTGAGCAATAAATGTGGTTGCATCAAATATTTTGTAGATAATTAATACTGATTAACATAAATCCTCCTGATTTATCATGTCAACCTCGGATTCCTCGACACATATCTTTTTTTGGCTTATTTACGAATGATCTGATTTGATCCCAAAATTTTTAATTGGGATTTGTTGAAAGATTTCGATCAATCTGATGCCACGTACCCTGCTATCATGCCACGTGTCTGAGCCACAGGAAATATGGGTCGCATAAAGCTGGCCACGTGTCCAGGCTGCCTAAGAGTGGCCCTCCAAAACATGGACCGCATGGCAATGATTTGAGCCGCATGGCAATGATTTGAGCCGCATGAGTATGAGTGAACCACATGGAGATGGCCTTTGTGGGATGCATGGAGCTGGTCTTCGTGAGCCGCATGGGGTTGGTCTTCATGAGCCGTATGGAGCTGGTCTTCGTGAGCCGTATGAGGATGGTCTTCATGATCCGCATGGAGCTAGTCTTCGTTAGCCGCATGGGGCTGTCCACGTGTCAAGGCCACATGACCGCTTCTGAATCTTGGGAGATTGTGTCAGAGATTTTTATCGCTTCCAATGGAATCCGTCATTATGAGGGAGTCATAATGATATCTTCGTATCAGAACTGTCACCTCGTCAAAGCTGTCAGCCGTCAAGGCATTTAATGCAAACACGAGAGATCTGTTTGTAGGCCACGTGGCTCCTCTTTGAGCCGCATAGGACTTATTTGAGCCGTATAGTCGCTCGAGCCGCATGAACTCTCTGAGCCGCATGAACTGTCTGAGCCGCAGGGGCTCTCTGGCCGCATGGATCCTTCTTTATTCTTTTCCATGCTTCTACATTGTTGGGTCTTTATGTATTTATTTTATACACTTACAATTTGTGTTATGTTATGTTGAATATTATCGGACACATTTTTATAGCCGTTTGGTAGTGGATTTGTAACCACCCGGCTATTGCATGTCTTTCTGATCGTTAGATTCTATTTATTTGATTATTGGTAGTTCTTTTTTATTATTTGTCTCTATATTGGTTTACCGGTGTTGAGTGTTCCACCGAAGGGGTCGGCGAACCCAGGAAATTGTACAGAGGGTTGCTCCGGGTCTGTTATATGCAAACTGTCACTCTAAATGAAGGTACAATACATTATAATGTAACTATCATTTATATAAAAAGCGTACAATATTCTGTTTTTTTTAGTTTTTTGTATTTAGCGACGTTTAGCGACGCTCAGCGACGCTTTACGACGCAAGACAATGTCGCTAATGTGTATCAGAACGTCGCTAAACTGAGAATCAACATGTTGCTGAACATCGCTGAACGTCGCCAATATGCTAACGTGGCCAATATTATAGTTCAGCAATATTAGCCAGTCTACGTCGCTATCTTCGTCGCTAAATTTGTATCTGTACGTCGCTATGTAAGTATCGTAACGTTGTTGGTTGTCGCCAAACGTCGTTAAAATGGTGACATGGCAAAACAAAATTTCTAAATATCGAGTCGCTAAACGTTGCTAAACTTTGCAAACAACCTCGATAACTGTTGAAAGTCAGCGACTATTAGCAACGAATTATTTCGTCGCAGATTAGCAACATTATGTCGGTAAAAGTCGCTACTTGTGAAAAAACCTAGTGACGTTCTGCGTCACAGATATACGTCGCTATAGCGACGAAAGGCGATGTTCTTCCTGTTAGCGACCACGTATTATGTGATATCGTCCAAACGTCGCTACTTCATCGCAGTTTACTTTAGCGATATTTTTTGATGTTTAACGACGACTTCTGACGTCGCTAATTGACATATTTTGGTAGTAGTGACTTACTCTTCTTCTTTTTGCTCTGAATCTTGGAAGTAAATGAGATAGATTTTGGATCCATATTGTCAAAAAGATCAGGATGGATCCACATAACTTTACCATGCTAAGTAGTGAGTGGTACAAGTCAGGTTGTCTGATCACGAATCGAAGGAAGATTGATGACCTGTAATATCGCGTTCGATGTCAGTATAACACCGTCATGCACTTTAATTGCAGGAGAATCTCTAAACTGGAGAGAAACATGATTTGCAGAAACCTGCTTCTCATTTGTATGCAACATAATGGCCTTTGAATCCAATAATTGCTGAATATGATTCTTCAATATGTCGCAACACTTTGTGGTGTGATGCACATATTAATGATAGAAGCAATATTTCGGATCATTGGTTTGCCCTACTTCCTCTAGCCTTCGAAGGGAAGGTAGTTGTAGTTTGTTTTCCTTCATATGTACTTAAAAGATGTCCAACATAAGTGCTTCATTAAATGTGTAATGTAGCTTAGGCCTTGGAGCAGCTGGAGCTTTTTGATTGGGCTGGAAAGCAGCTGCAAAATATCCACCGTAAATGATTCCTTTCCTTTGTTGGTTCACCCATAAGTGTTATTATTTTAGGGATGCTTCGCTTTGTATTCAGGTGATTTCAACCCAAGCAGATACAAAACTTGGACAGGTTTTTCAGCCTTCTCGACAGCAGCGATGAAGGCTAGCCAGTCATTATAATCTCTAGGTCGATACAGAATCTGACTGTGGGTAAGAAATTACCCATGCATGTGTCAATCAACACCAACTGAGGAGTCCCGGGATGTAGTTTCATCGATAATCTCCTGAACTGTTCAATAAATTAATGAGCCGGCTTTTTGTTCCCTTCCTTTGTCACAATACGCTTTGACATCGAGACATCGCCTATCCCTTCATAGAATCTAGTAAGGTACAGTTTGTCCAGATCTTTGAATTTTTTAATACAATCATCTAGTAGATAGCATAACCATTCGAATGCTACTCCCTTCAAAGTACCGATGAACAATTTAGACCAAAGTACATCATTATATGGTATATGAATAGTCTGGGAGTAAAAGTATGTCAAATATTGACTTGGTGAGCATGTTCCATCATAAGAAATCAGAGATTAGGGTTTGTACTTTGGAGGATAAACCATGTCATCCTATTCTGATGGATAAGGATGTAACATTCCCATTTAATAGAGCTTCTCCTTTGAAGTCATATCATCTAACTAGGCATTAATGCCTCGATTAGCTTTTAAAGCATCAATGGGATGACTTGTAGAGGTTGACTGCATAATAGTTGGTTGTATCTGTTGTAATATAGGCATAGAGATAATTCCAACTATCGGTGGCTGATTAGGGTTTAACGACACCCTAATTGTATCTTGATCGGCAGGAGATTGAGTTGATGGATGAGTTTGATGCATTGATGTTTACAGGTTTATGGTTGTTTGTATCTACTTTATTATCGCCATAACATTTTGTAGCATGTTCTCCAAAGTATCAATTCTCTGTCGATCACTATTAGCACCCTCTTCTTTACCAGTCACATACACAAATATTGTATATGGACTGCCAGATGGAGAGGTATGCAGGGAAGCATTACTGGTACTTCTTGATCCTGAATATGAAATTGCATCATCTCTTTCCGATGTTTGAGGTACTCTGTCATCAGACTTGTAGAAGCATGGAAAAAAAAGAAAAGCCCATGCGGCCTTAGACAGAAAGAGCCTCATGCGGCCCAGGAATCCATTTGTAAAACCCCTAAATTTCTACTACGATTTTTTTAAAAAATATTTTAAAATTTTATTTTCACTTCGTATTTGTACGTCGCGTGCTAATATGCATTTTTCGTACCTTCTCGTCGAGTGCGAATTTGCGCGAGGAACATATTTTTAGAAAACATTTTTATATAGCTCTCAAATATCAGGTGATAAATAATTTCATTTATTTATTGATTGATTTATTTAATTGTTTATATTATTGCTAAAAGTCGCACAAAACATCCCATTGAGTTTTTCCCAAAAATAATTTATTTAATTATGGTAATGATATGATAAATGTTTACTTGCAATTACATGAATATAATTCATGTATAGATTTAAATATCTAATTTTTGAAATTAATATTATGCTAATTTTTATAAATTATAAGAAGATAATTCTAAACTTTTTTTTATGAATTAAAGCGATATTTGATTCATTGGATAACTTTAAAAATGATTTTTGGTTAAATATATGATTATCTAGCTTTTGAAAGGATATTGTTATTTTAAAATAAAAGTTATTTAATTTATATTTGATTTTTGAATTATCTAATTGGGGAATTTAAACATCCCAATACTTATCCTAATGGGAATTCCCACATCCTATAAATAGGCAGGTACTCCTCCATAAATTCCTCACATCCATAAATTCTCCACCAAAATATCCATCGTGCATCGTGTCCGTGTCGTCTTTTCTTCTACTATATTTCTAGTACAAATACATTATGCATCCGTGTCCGACAGTTCCGGACACCGATTCGTCCCGTGTCTCGCAGGACACGTGTACAGACTCCATCATCTTCCAATGTCCGAGCTTTCCGTCTTGACTCTGCAGCCCCCGCTCTTCTCGCAGCATCGACAACACTTCCTGACGCAACCACCTCCCGTCATCCACCGACCGTTTCTCCGTCACCACCACCCGCCGCCATTGTCCTAGCCACCTTTCCGACCACCACTGCCACAAAGAAAATCACACCACCACCACCACCACTGTCATCGCCACCATCCGCCACCTCCACCGTCGAAAATTGCAAAACCCCAAAAGAGAAAAATTGAGAGAAATAGACCCTAACTTGTGCCGCCACCACAACATTTCGGTACCGCCATACGTCTGCCCCAACAGGTCGGCAATCCCGCCGCACCAGGCATCCCTCCACCCGCACCGAGGAAGCCCTCGGTTTAGCCCAGCCGCCACCGCCTCTAAGCGGGCGGCGTTCCACTTCGAGTACCCCCGCGCCTCCCTCTCCGGTCAGCCGTGCCATGCAGCCCCGGATCTCCGCTCCGCTGGTAACCCCCAGCGCCGCTCCCCTCCGGCGTTCCTTCCGCCGTCGCCGCCACGAAGATCCCGGCCGCGACCCGCACGCGTCTTCCTCCACGCCTCCAGCGCGCCATCGCGCCGCCCAAACCCGACGCCATCCCATCGAGAACCCGTCGCCGCCTCTCCGGGCGCGCTGTCGCGCCGAAGCAGCCACCGCCGGCCGCTTCCTCGGTAAAACCCTCTCTCACCCTTTCCTTCTCTCTCCTCTCTCTTTTACTTTTTTTTTCATGGAAGTGAACCAGTTCACTTCATACTCAGGATTAATATGTGTTTATTTTTTTCTCGTTGCTGTATTATTATTATTATTATTATTATTATTATTATTATTATTATTATTATTACTAATATTATTATTATTAGTATTATTATTAGTATATAGGATTAATATGTGTTTATTTCTTTTTTCCTTTGCTGTATTATTATTATTATTATTATTATTATTATTATTATTACTAATATTATTATCATTAGCATTATTATTAGTATTCTTTATTATCCTGGTTATAATACATATAAATATTTTTGCTAAATTTATGACCAAATAATTATAGCTTTAGGCTTAAGTGAGTTATATTATTGTCAAATATTTATTTAATATGTTTCGTTACAAAATGTAGTATTTTCATCTAATTTCAAAACTGATTTTTTTGAATTTTCAACTACTTATCTAAAATAATTTTTTAGGAATAATTATCTACGAATATTTTTGATCAATAAAATTGTTTTCCATTAGTATAAGTAAGTTATAAATATCCTCTAAGGTAAAACATATATCTAGTTTTAAAAAGTATAAAAATTTTCTTGGAATAAGTTATAAATATCTATATATGCAAACCTTTTGAATTTGAATCCTTACCGTGACTAATCTCGTTCATATTTTCTTGCGAATCCGGACATCTTCAATTGGGCTTGGCCATTAGACTAATCGAAATGCTGTCAGACAACACACTATGCCAGGCGACATACCTGGCAAGACACCTTGCCTTTATTGTTCAATTTTTTGCTCAATATCATGCATGCTTTTTCTTTATGTTGTTCTTTAAAAATTATATATATGCAAATTATTATATTTTATGCAATTGACTTAGAGTTAAGGGACCACCGTTTGTTTAGTGTATCTCATAAACTGTCATGATGCGCCACGGGTTATGTGTGAGTTGTGAGTCGCATATAGTTTCGGACTTACGTACCGACCGTACATCGGTGCTTACAAGCCGTGCGTTAGGATATAACTGTCAATAGATTGTGTAGAAGACTTAGCGGTTATTAAGGATTAAACAGTGTCGTGGAGACGACGCATGTATAATATCATTGGGGGGAGGGGACAGTTATTAGCGTAGGGGCTACATTTTATTTTTACACATATTTTGGGCCGAGGGTGACTCTCATGAGCACTACCTTCTATCCAGGGCCGATAGTAACTCGGATGAGCGCTACTTACTGCCACTCTTTATTTACTCTGCTGAGCCTACAGCCCCTGCGTAGAACGTTGTCCTCAAAGTGTATATCAAATAGAATGGTTTAGAACCTTTACTCATGCATACTTTTCTATTGAGCTTTTATTATTCAGTTATTGGCATGATATTATGTGTCTTGTTACGTCCCTCTGAGGACCTGGTGATCTCCCAGGTGTGTGTTTCGTGGTTTTTTGCAGGTGCTCTAGCTAAGAACATGTCCTTCCATTCCTTCGAAGATGATCGCTCTTGGTTCGTCTCGATATTTTCGTGGGTCATTTCCTTGTATACTTTCTCTCATTTTGAAAGTTGGTAGTGGACTTTGTCTCCGTCCAACGATTATACTATAAATACTCAAGTTGATTTTATACCATTATTCTTTTTATTGTGGATGAGATTTAGTTTGTCCTGGATTACTATATTTTACAGCTTATGTATACGTACAAGGTTTCCATATATTGGAGTGTACTTCATATGTATACAGCTGGCATGATACGTATCTAGTCTCAAGTATTTAGGACTGGGGCGTTACATGTTTTTGTGGTGGCCCATGCAGGTCAAGTTTGCCATTTCGGTTACATGAATGTACCGAGCGGACCTGCAATATAGGATTAGAATCTAGGAATCTCATCCACATACTTGATCACCTACCTTGACCTTCATTGATTTCCATATTTCGACTCTCGTGGCTTCCCTTGATTTTTGCATCTTGCTTGAACTCTTTCTACCAACACCCTATCATCTCGTGCTTAAACATGGTTAGAAAGATGACTACACTACTATATACTTAAAGGTCAACCCTATGGCTAGAAGGATTATGTTGACAAATAATATCCATTGAGGTTATATTTGAGTATAAAGGCATTTATTTTTCCTAGAAATATGATCTTAAGGAGTAGTTAATTTCAAGTTGGGTAGTAGCATATTACCGCCTTCAAAGGATAGTTATAATTTTATTTTTACTAAGTGGTATACACAAGATGATAGCTAGATTGAGAAAACAATTTTTGGATTTACCGAAATTTTTGGAATGGTGAAATAGTTATAATTTATTAGGATATGAAATCGATTGAGAAATAACTTAAGTTTTTATATTGTGACGTATGATTTACGGTTAACTTTAAAAGTTTGGATTATAATATTATAAGGTTAATCTCGAGATTATTGAAGGAGTTTTAATTATGATTTTTAGACAACTAGAGAAGGCGAAAGTTTAGTTTGAGAAAGCTTGAGGTTTAAAATTGAGTGGTATGATTTATAAGTTTATGATGGTAAAATTTTGTTTAAATACTTGGAGGATATAAAAGCGACTTTGAAGGAAAATTTTAAATTTTAAATTATGTCATATGATCTATGATTTAAAAAGTTAATTAGATTTTAAGTTTAAAGCCTTGATTATGGATATTTAATTTTGAAAAAAAAAGAGATTTAATTTGAGTTACATGATTTACGATTGATGAAACGGGCTAAAAATTTATCTCGAGGTGCATTTGAGAATTGGAAAATTTTGAAAGTAATGAAAATTTAGTTGTACCGTATTAGATATGGTGAAGGATTATTTGAATTTATTTATAGGAAATTAAACTTTAAATTATGATTAAATATTTGATGGAGTATCTTGAGATTTTATTTCGAAACTGTTGAGGAACTTGAAATTTGAGATTTGATCATATATTGGTAGAGAACCAAGAAGCAAGCAAGTCACCCTAATGGGATACAAGTATTCCTCATTAATTGCCATGATAGTTGTACGTACTCGAGTGTAGTTAAGTCATCTGCCAAACTATGTGAAGATATTTCAATCTTGAGTCACTCGACAATTTTCTCAAATCTAGATTTATTCGTGACTTTCTAACCATTTGAAAGAGGAGAAATGATTAGATTGTTCCTTGATCGTACTTCATCTAAGTGGCTATCATAACTCTAGAAACTGCATCCCTAACTTATTTTACCATGATCTACTTGAAACTGAATTGTTTTTATTTCATGCTTTAACTTGATCATCTATTAGTGCGTTAATCGTTATCTCATGAACTCCCACTTTCTATTTAAATTCTTTTGTGTCCTTTACCGTGGTTTGGATATTTGGAGTACAACACTAGACTTTTTCAGCCAACAAATTTTATATGCAAGACCTAGACGAACCCACCTTCATATAGACATAGCATGTCCCACTAAAACACGTCTTCTTGTACACTATTTTCTTGATGTGACTTTCTGGTCAAAATGGTTAGCTATAAACCCTACCATAACACTATGTCCTCTCTGACTTCGGTTAGGGATCAAATCTCGACTCAGGTCTTTCGACATGATATATGATTGTGACCCACTTAATTCCTTATTATGCATCAAACTTTGTGTGTTAACTTGATAGCTTAACCTTGTCATTTTATTTCTATGTCTTATCTTGATTTACTTACACATAACACCCTTCTACTCTCCATGCAATATTAGCAACTTTTACTATCCTCATTTCTGATTAAATTGTTTCACTCATATTTCACCTTGATTCCTCTCTGGTTTATGCAATTGTGTTCATTTTATGATTTCCTTGTGCGAAGATGAAATTGGTCATGATAATCCGTTGGTTGGAAAGAGGTTAGAGTAGAAAATCCTAGAAGAGAGAGTAGTAGTAAAGTTGAATAAGATGATTGAATATGCATAAGTGACATCCTGCGGTAAAACCTATGAGGCGAAGTATATTCTATGATCAAAGGAGAGTAGATTCTTGTTCGACAAATTGGTTCTTTATTTTATGAGATAATAAATAGAGTGTTTGAAGAATTCAAAAAAAGGGTATAATATCTAAAACTTTTAATGATTCAGAATTTAACTATGTGATGATTGTAAATATAAAGGTCATATTAAGGTGGGATTGGTTTTACTCTAGACTAAATTGACTGAAATTTTTTTTAAAGGAAACTAGCTTGAAGGAAAATAGGTAGAAGGAAGAGCAGAAGAGATTATTGAATTGAAAGTTTGAGCTTATTCAAAATTTTACGATTTGATATATAAGTTCATATCGAAGTAACTATGATTTTATCTACGACTAAATTGACTGAATATTTATTGAATCTTAACCTTCGAAGAGATTAAGAAAGACAAAATTTAGTTTGGAAAAAAAGGGGTTTTATAGATATGTTGAAAGAAATTCATTTTACCGAATCCAAGTATTGACTTATCGAATTTCTATCGTTGCGATATTTGATTAGATATATGAAAATAGTGAAAAAAAATTCAAACCTTTTGTGGAGCGATTGTTGGAGGTAAAAAGATTTCAAGGAATGAAGGTTATAACCCTTCAGAGGATTAATAAGATTTATGAAAGGCTGAATATAAAGGGAGATTGATGATTATGACGATATCAAATGAAAGTTAAAATTTCGAGTTATTGATCGTAAGTTGGACGAAGAAAACTTTTGCCTAATTAGGAGTTACACATTTTTATTATTATTTCATTGAATGATAGTATGGATCAAAAACCGTTATTGAAGGATTGTCATGAGATATCTTCTAACTATACCCGTGAATTCAATTCTTTCTCGCTATTTAAATTCGTTCGATTATTCCAAAATTCATTCCATGGTATGCCTTATCATCTCGTCGAAAAATTTGATTGGAATTTTACTCTATCTCCTCCACCTTGCCTAACCTACCTACTCCTAAATTTCGAGGACAAAATTCTTTTAAGTTGGGTAGGATGTAAAACCCCTAAATTTCTACTACGATTTTTTTTAAATATTTTAAATTTGTATTTTCACTTCGTATTTGTACGTTGTGTGCTAATTTGCATTTTTTGTACCTTCTCGTCGAGTGCGAATTTGCGCGAGGAACATATTTTTAGAAAACATTTTTATATAGCTCTCAAATATCAGGTGATAAATAATTTCATTTATTTATTGATTGATTGATTTAATTGTTTATTTTATGGCTAAAAGTCGCACAAAACATCCCATTGAGTTTTTCCCAAAAATAATTTATTTAATTATGGTAATGATATGACAAATGTTTACTTGCAATTACATGAATCTATTTCATGTATAGATTTAAATATCTAATTTTCAAAATTAATATTATGCTAATTTTTACAAATTATAAGAAGATAATTCTAAACTTATTTTTACGAATTAAAGTGATATTTGATTTATTGGATAACTTTAAAAATAATTTTTGATTAAATATACGATTATCTAGCTTTCGAAAGGAGATTGTTGTTTCAAATTAAAAATTATTTAATTTAGATTTGATTTTTGAATTATCTAATTGGGGAATTTAAACATCCCAATGGGAATTTCCACATCCTATAAATAGGCAGGTACTCCTCCATAAATTCCTCACATCCACAAATTCTCCACCAAAACATCCATCATGCATCGTATCCGTGTCGTCTTTTTTTCTACTATATTTTTAGTACAAATACATTCTGTATTCGTGTCCGACAGTTCCGGACACCGACTCTTCCCGTGTCTCGCAGGACACGTGTACAGACTCCATCATCTTCCAATGTTCGAGCTTCCCGTCTTGACTCTGCAGCCCCCGCTCTTCTCGCAGCACCGACAACACTTCCTGACGCAACCACTTCCCGTCATCCACCGACCGTTTCTCCGTCACCACCACCCGCCACCATTGTCCTAGCAACCTTTTCGACCACCGCTGCCACAACAAAAATCACACTACCACCATCACTGTCATCGCCACCATCCGCCACCTCTACCGTCGGAAATTACAAAACCCCAAAAGTAAAAAATTGAGAGAAATAGACCCTAACCTGTGCCGCCACCGCAACATTTCGGCACCGCCATACGTCCGCCCCAACAGGCCAGCAATCCCGCCGCACCAGGCATCCCTCCGCTCGCGCCGAGGAAGCCCTCGGCTGAGCCCAGCCGCCACCGCCTCTAAGCGGTCGACGTTCCACTTCGAGTACTCCTGCGTCTCCCTCTCCGGTCAGCCGCGCCGCGCAGCCCTGGATCTTCGCTCCGCTGGTAACCCCCAGCGCCGCTCCCCTCCGGCGTTCCTTCCGCCGTCGTCGCCACGAAGATCCCGGCCGCGACCCGCACGCGTCTTCCTCTACGCCTCCAGCACGCCATCGTGCCGCCCAAACCCGAAGCCATCCCACCGAGAACCCGTTGCCGCCTCTTCGGACGCGCTGCCGCGCCGGAGCAGCCGCCGCCGGCCGCTTCTTCGTTAAAGCCCTCTCTCACCCTTTCCTTCTCTCTCCTCTCTCTTTTACTTTTTTTTCATAGAAGTGAACCAGTTCACTTCATACTTAGGATTAATATGTGTTTTTTTTTCTCGTTGTTGTATTATTATTATTATTATTATTATTATTATTATTATTATTATTATTATTATTATTATTTGTATATAGGATTAATATGTGTTTATTTCTTTTTTATTTGCTGTATTATTATTATTATTATTACTATTATTATTATTATTATTATTATTATTATTATTATTATTATTATTATTATTATTATTATTATTATTATCATTAGTATTATTATTAGTATACATTATTATTCTGGTTATAATACATATAAATATTTTTGCTAAATTTATGACCAATTAGTTATAGCTTTAGGCTTAAATGAGTTATTATTATTGTCAAATATTTATTTAATATGTTTCGTTACAAAATGTAGTATTTTCATCTAATTTCAAAACTGATTTTTTTTTTTGAATTTTTAACTACTAATCTAAAATAATTTTTTAGGAATAATTATCTACGAATATTTTTGATCAATAAAATTGTTTTCCATTAGTATAAGTAAGTTATAAATATCCTCTAAAGTAAAACATATATCTAGTTTTAAATAGTATAAAAATTTTCGAGGAATAAGTTATAAATATCTATCTATGCAAACCCTTCGAATTTGAATCCTTACCGTGACTAATCTCGTTCATATTTTCTTGCGAATCTAGACTTCTTCAATTGGGCTTGGCCATTAGACTAATCAAAATGCTGTCAGAAACACACCATGCCAGACGACATACCAGGCGCGACACCTTGCCTTTACTGTTTAATTTTTTGCTCAATATCATGCATGCTTTTTCTTTATGTTGTTCTTTCAAAATTATATATATATGCAAATTATTATATTTTATGCAATTGGCTTAGAGTTAAGGACCACCGTATGTTTAGTGTATCTCATAAACTATCACGATGTGCCACGGGTTGTGTATGAGTTGTGAGTCGCATATATTTTTGGACTTGCGTACAGACCGTACATCGGTGCGTATAGGCCGTGCATTAGGATATAACAGTCAATAGATTGTGTAGAAGACTTGGCGATTATTAAATATTAAACAGTATCGTGGAGACGACGCATGTATAATATCATTGGGGGGAGGGGACCGTTATTAGCGTAGGGGCTACATTTTATTTTTACACACATTTTGGGCCGAGGGTGACTCTCATGAGCACTACCTTCTGTCCAGGGCCGATAGTGACTCGGATAAGCGCTACTTACTGCAACTCTTTATTTACTCTGCTGAGCCTACAGCCCCTGCGTAGAACGTTGTCCTCAAAGTGAATATCACATAGAATGGTTAAGAACCTTTACTCATGCATACTTTTCTGTTGAGCTTTTATTATTCAGTTATTGGCATGATATTATGTGTCTTGTTACGTCCCTCTGAGCACCTGGTGATCTCCCAGGTGTATGTGTTTCGTGGTTTCTTGCAGGTGCACTAGCTAAGGCCATGTCCTTCCATTCCTTCGAAGATGATCGCTCTTGGTTCGTCTCGATATTTTCGTGGGTCATTTCCTTGTATACTTTCTCTCATTTTGAAAGTTGGTAGTGGACTTTGTCTCCACCCAACGATTATACTATAAATACTCAAGTTGATTTTATACCATTATTATTTTCATTGTGGATGAGATTTAGTTTGTCTTAGATTACTACAGTTTACAGCTTATGTATACGTACAAGGTTTTCATATATTGGAGTGTACTTCGTATATATACAGCTGGCATGATAAGTATCTAGTCTCAAGTATTTGGGACTGAGGCGTTACACCATTAGAAATCCATGCGGTTCACAAACCCTTCATAGCCTCATACGGCTCGAATAGTTCCATACGGCTCAGAAAGGAGCCACGTGGCCCTAAGCAGTTAGCCTCTACAGCTGGCCATAAAGTAACTGCCTCATTAAATGCCCTGACGGCAGCTCTGACAGAAAAGAGAAGTGACAGCTTTGACATAAAGTTGAAAAGATAGCTCTGACATGATGACGTGCTTCTAGGGAAAAGAAGAAAATCTTTCATACTGCTGGCATGATCCGCCAAATCCCAAAGCTCCCTATGCGGCTGCCACCCCTATGCGGCTGCCTCCTTCATGTGGCTGTCTCCTTCATGCGGCTGCCCTTTTCATGCGCTGCCCTCTTCATGCGGCTGCCCTCTTCATGCGGCTGCCTCCTTCATGCGACTGTCTCCTTTATGCGGCTGTCTGCTTCATGCGGCTGCCCTCTTCATGCGGCTGACTCCTGCATGCGGCTGTCCCCTTCATGCGGCTGACCCCTGCATACGGCTGCCCCCTTTATGAGGTTGACCCCTGCATGCGGTTGCCCCCTTCATGCGGCTGTCAACCTCATGCGGCTGCTACCTTCATGCGGCTAGGAGTAAGGAGGGTCACCCATATGCGGTTCATTTAGAGACTGCATTCATGCGGCTCTGTCAGGACGTCCCACTCATGACAGTTGAGACACATGGCGGTTCTTATGACAGTTGAGACATGTGGCGGTCTTATTCCCTCGGAGTTATGGCTGCTAGCAAATCATAATAACCCAGATTTGTTATAATCATCATAATTACTCAGATCAATTCAGATTTGTTGTAATTAAGCAAATTGAACACGTGACGAGAGATCCGAGCTTGTCATGACAAATTATGAAGATTCATTGCCATCAACATTAATTGCCCATACGGATTTGGCGCAATCAAAAATTAACTGCCCAAATGTGATGCAATCAAGACTAATGGTCCAGATTATTGGCTGCCGACTTTTCAAGGGGCAATCATTGCAAACCCTAATGATCACATCCCCACTTCTATAAATAGCAAGGTGTCATTTCCTTGCAAACCCGGAAGAAAAAAGAGGAGGAGAATTCCAAAGAGAAGGAGATTCTCTCCATCCGGCTAGACGCACAGAGAGACAAAGGCACGTACAGAAGAGTCTTTACACACATCCCGAGAGCATTTCTTCATCAGAGCCAAGGCTACATCCAATCATCCAAGGAGTAAGGCAGAGCTGTCGTCGTTTTCCCTAGCCTCTATCGTCACCCCCTAGAATTAAAAATAAACAATCGTACTTAGATTGCTGTACCTAGGTCTTCATTCCTAGGCTTTCTTTGTACGAACGAGTTTGTATTATGAGTCTAAGTTCATTCCTCTTATAAAATTGTTCTGCACTTCTACAATCAATGGCAAACACGATGGCGACTCTGCTGGGGACTAACTTCTCCACGGCTGAGGAGTTGGTGATGCAATCGGACGCAGCCAAACTTGGCTCCACTCAACAAATACTGGTCGTCCGGTTCGACCAGCAGGCGTTTGAAGAAATGCTCTCCGACGAGAGCGCTGGCCCGATACAGCGGCGAGCCCGCACGAAGAAGGCCCGCAGGGAGTGAAGGCCCAAATCATTCGCTCCTCCCCAATCTCTCGAAGAAATACTCTCTGTTGCTCAAGATGGCGTAGAAGCCTCACAGGTAACCCCACTTCAGACCATAGAGGGCTCTGCTGTCCCTAAGTCCGACAGAAGAAAATACTATGTTACTGGACTTGCAGGGGCAAAGAGGAACTCTATACGATCTGAGCCGCATAAGGGCGTCAGCCGCATAAAAAAGGCTCATGCGGCCGCAATTGCCAACCGCATGGAGAAGACTCATGCGGCCAGGGAAGTCAGCCGCATACAGAAAGTCCATACGGCCAAAAATGCCAGCCACATGCAAGCAGCCTGTACCGTATCCCGAAGGTTCATACGGCCACCGCTCCTAGCCGCATACAGAAGGGTCATGCGGCCACACATACCAGCCGCATGCAGACAGCCTGCACGGCCACCGATCCCAGCCGTATACCATCTGTCCTATGCGGCTCACTGTCAGTCTTCGACCGCCTCTCAGGCGATCCTGACCCCAGATTCTCTCATGTGCCAATCTCCGTGGACTCTTCCTACTATGCACTCTCAGGTGCTAGAAGGAAGAAGTCCCGGGCAGCGCGGGCTCGGCGAGCTCAGTCGGCTGTCCCAACTTCTGACTATCAGGGCATCCTGCTGACTATTACGCAGGCCCCTGATGGAAAGTTGTACAAAACTATCCGTGTCCAGCCTCTGGCGGCCAACGAACGGGATAGTTATCAAGAATCCCCCAACAAGGATCATGGGCAAGTACTCGCGCTACCCCCACATCAGGGAGCAGGTAGGAGGCCAACACACTCATGGGCTCAGAACTCCCGGGCCCACAAAATGGGTGACTTGCGCAACATGATTCTTCACAAACGCAAGAAAAGAGACTAAGATTTGATGTGTAGAGAGTCCTGTCAGGGACATCAATGCACCCAAGTCATTGTCAACTGCTGCTGCAACAAGCCAGCAGTACAAGAAGATCGGCGGTCCGTCGTCCAACGGCTGCAACACCCAAGCTCAAAAGATGAGGCACTTCTCGTCGCCTCCTGCATTTTGGCTCGGAAGATTCCTGGCAACGGTAGAAGGAAGAAAACAAATGTCTCCAGTCCCAAAACCTCAACCGGCGTAACCAAGAAACTCTCTTCTAAGCGGTTGCCTACCACCGTTACAGGAAAAGTTTACCAAGGTACCCGCTCAAAGACGAAATCTGCAACACTTGGAGGCATTGGAGCCGGGGGTACCACTCCTCCAAACATCTACGACAATCCGGTATTCTAAGAAGATAATCTAGGGGAAACGGTTCACCCGACAGAAGCAGCAGATCCCGATGTCCCCGAGGACGTCCACAACTCTCAAGGCGAGACAAGCTCTGATGCTGGGGGTACCATTCCTTCTGAGTCCAAACCAGAGGACAACATTCCCACATACCCTGACGACTTCTCTGTACAAGGGTATGACTCAGAGGGCACGTCCTCCACCGTTCCTTCTATCTCTCCTCATGTAAGGATGGTATTCATGACGGACAGCAACCAAGACGGTCCTAGTGATCGCCAACGCATCGACACTCTGGAGGCCATACTGCATGCCTTGGTTAAGTCCGTGGACGAGATCAAAGCGGCCCTTCCTACTCTGCAAGAAAGAACGCCTGGCCAAACAAGCTTGGGTCCCGCGGTCAATACGGACTCGAACTCAGCTGCACCAAACCCGGGTGATAATCCTTCTGAAATATCGGCCCATACCACAGTAGACGAGGCCAGAGAGGCAAAAAGAGAGGTCCAGGAGTTCCGGGCCATGTTCCGTGCCCGAGAAAACTGCCAAGATCTCAGGATACGATAACCGTATCCTGCTGCGTGGAGAGATGTTCCCTTCCCACAAAGATATAAACCATTCAACATCAATCCGTATGATAGGAAGACATCTGCAAGCAGGTACATCATCTTCTTCGAGGTCACAACCGACCATCTGCCTCATGACGACGCCATCCTTACACAGCTGTTCATTGGAGCACTGGAGGGGGTCGCCTTCGACTGGTACCGTAATTTGCCGGACAACTACATCCATTCTTTCACCGAATTCAAACGTATATTCCTGGAGAGGTTCTACGAAGTAGGACAAGACATAACAATATCCACCCTCATGGACGTTGTCCAGGAAGAAAATGAGTTGACAAGGAACTATATCGAGCGATTTTGCCAAACCGCGAGGAAGTTGCCTTCCGGTAACCCGGATTCCTCCTTAATTGAAATTTGCCAAAAGAGGCTGCTTCCCACGATCAGCCTCTAGATGGGCGAAAGTCAGTTTAATGATTGGAAGACGTTCATCATTAGTGCCACTAGCGCAGAAGACAAGTTGAAGAAAGCTCTCCAATTATGATTGCATGTCTCGGAAGGAGAAGACAAGGGCAAACGCCCTAACACCAACAGCAACAATGGTGGTAATCTCTCCAACAATCGAGACGACAAGGGCAAACAGGCTATGGTGGCCGACACAGTGCCGAAGCCTAAACCGAAGCCAGTAGAGAAGCAGTGGCCTCAGATGACCTATTCCTTTGAGGACGGCCATGTCAAGCCCATCCTGGACATGCTCATACAAGGAGGTCGAATTCAGCTCCCTCCTCCAAGGTGTGAACCTCGACCTACAGAAATGGAGAACCCCAAGTACTGCCACTTCCATCGCTATGTCCACCATGCTACACATGACTGCTACCAACTGAAGCGATACATCCAGCATCTCATCGATTCTAAGGCCCTGGCCATTGATTTTGAAGAGATGACCGTAGTAGCCAACATGGTGTGAGTATAATTCGGCAACTTCTCTCCGACAAAGACACAAGATGGAGTCGTACCCGTCCCCAGAGCAAAGATGGAGGTCGCCAACCTTCCACCTCCCCGAGACCAGGCTGCTTGTCACGACCCGCACCCTAGAGTAAGGGCACGAGAACGTAACAACGCCCAGCCTACGCCGCAGTGTCGGTGGTAGAACGCTGTCCTAGGTCTCATGCATCTAGCAGTATAAGGATAAACAGTTTATACTCCCCGAATGGGGGTGACATAGCAGATGCAGTCCCAATCACATCTAAGGTAGAGCATGATAAAGATAGATAAAATATGAAATCCAAAAGAGATACAGGAGATAGAAGTCTAAGTGTCTAAGATACATAAATCCAGAAATACATCTCAAAACTCAAATACAGTAATCCATAAAGAAAATACAGCTCCAGACAAAATGAAATAACTATCTAAACAACCTCTACTGTGTCTCCTCTAGGCTAGCAGGCAATCCCAGGCCATCTGTAAAATTTATCAACAGGTCCAGTCAGGACAGGAGCGAGCACAATACATCTCATGTAGTTCATATCATGTCAGAAAATATAAAGCAGGCAATAGAATAAGATACATGAAACGCTGTAAGAAGATGTACATAAAAACATGAGAGATATTTGATAACTGGAAATATATACATGATAAGTAAGAACTGTAAGTGACTAGTAATTTAGAGTACGAGATGGCATGTAATTGGCTTAGGTTGTACATGATAAACATAAAAAGTAACAGAGTGTACATGATAGGTAAATCACATGACCATTTATACTCACCCCTACCCACAATCAATACACAAGGATCTATTCAAGTTACGTTACGGACATGATGTTTTGGTTATACAAGAAACACATGAGGAATTATGAGCATTCATGAAAGAACATGAGAGTACATGAACGTACATGTAAGAACATGAGAGAACATGAGTGTATATGAATAACACAGAAGCAAGGAATACATGATGTACATGAAACACATGTCATAAAGTATCTGATGCGCCCGCTAAGGGGGTAACATCCCAAGAAGAGATCCGTATAGTACCAATCCGTGATGATAACGTGACAGCATCAAGTAAAAGTAATCTAGAGCGAGAATATAATTCGTGACAAGTATGAAACGATCAGAGAATGTACTCGCCTGATAACCTGAACAACTGATAAGTATAGGGGGTCCAACTGAAGCCACAGAGTCCTATTTAAAGCAACACAGGTCACAAGGTATCTGGCTCCTAATTGGAACAGCACAAGTCACAACATGTCTAGAAGGGTAATATAAAGTACTACAATACATTCTACATGAATCTAGATCAAACTAGTCTAAAGACAACCTTTGGTCAACTCTGGTCAACTGTACTAGTTAAACTAGGTCAAACTAGGTCATGTCCTAACCCAACAAGTCTTACTAGGCCTAACCAAGACTATCCTAGCAAGCATACATCAATACAAGGCTATACAAGCCAACATACACCCAACTCTATATAGCATACAATTATTCAATACTCAAATAGGCAAGAATTCACATTGGATATACACTAGGTAATCTATTACTTTAAACTATATATGTCTACACATATATACACATGCATATATTGGTATTCAACATTAGGTCTATAATCATGGCATTTCAAATGGTTATATAAACTTATATATTACAACATAATATGCTAACATATATATAATATACATACATAGCTAAGTTAACTGTATTCATAAATACTTATTTAAGAGGCTTTGTGTGTGTATGTGAACATGGCAAAGGGGCAAGTGAGGGTTAAATGGGCATACATAGTGTATACATATCAAAGAGTGTCAAAGTGTAAGTAAACAAAGTGTCAAGTGTGATAGTGTCTACATAGTGTAAGGGGTACATGAGATAATATAGGATTTGTGTTAACATAGAACATTACATCTCATTAACTTGTATATTACATACATTATATCTATTATTACATTACATTCAAGATTGCATTCATTCATCATTCATTTATTCTCTTGTATTACTATATGCACCATACATTACATACTATGGAACCTACATATTCATTACAAGCCATACTTATACATGCTTACATTAGATAGGATCCTTACACTCATACATCATTTATTTAAACATTTACTCATGCTTGCATTCTCTATTTAATTACATAATATATATACATTAACATGGGTTAAAATCAAATAGAATATTATATTACACACAAGGGTGCACAAAATATATATGTCGAATAGTAACTCCTACTAATAATCAATACTGTACCATCTCAGCATGAATTAAAATCTAGGATTAAATTATGTTATAGATCTATGTGTTAGCTTTCTGAAACTTCAAACGGATCGCGTTTTTGTTTCCGAAAACTCCCGGAATCGCGAAAACACCGTGAACGTGTTTGTCTTTCGTACAGCTGACACTCAAATAATTCTCTGGAAAGTTACAGAAAGAATTAGGCCTATTAATATATGTTTTTGGAAATCTAACTTAAATACGCTTCTTTTAAAAAAACGGGAGATTAAACCGATCTTTGAGCTAGAAGTTATGACATTTCTAAGTTAGGGCTGAAATTAAAAATGTGGATAAAAATCATGACGGATTTGGGTAGTTTGAGACAAAAGAACACAAGTATATAACATAATATATCAAGAACTCACTCTCTACACTAATATATATATATGAGACACTATAGAACATATCTCCAATACAAAAATATGAGATTAAACATGTAATAATTCATTCATACATAACAACAACACATAGTGTGTCCAAATTTGGGGTTTTCCCACATGGACACAACCACAACACAAAGGACACTCCTATGACCTCCAAATGGATACGAAATGGACACAAATGGAGATACAACCATGGACACTACAAAAAAAAGCACATTGATAGCATAACGTAATAGCACGTTTTGCTGAACTGCTATAAAAAATAAGTTTGATATTTTGGTTACTTTATAATAGCATTTGATAAACGCTAAGATAGAGTTTCATTAAGCGGGAACCTAAAAACACTTATACCGCCAAACACTTGACCAAAAAAACACTTTTCCTCTTTTATTTCAGGTTTCTTTTATTTCCTCTTTCAGTTTCCCTCTTTTTCGAAAAACCCTAAAACTCGAGAGCCTCCCGAGCGACGACGATGACGCCGGAGGTTCTCAGGCGGGTGCAGGAGTAGTCGGGGAGGAGGAGGAGGAGGAGGAGGCGGCGGGGGAGACCGCGGCGGAAGTGAAGTACCAGATCGCGAGGGAGTACTTGGAGAGGATCCAGAAAGAAACGAAGAGGATCGAGGAGGAGGACGAGGAGTATGGGGAGGAGGACAGAGAGGAGAGGGACGGGGGGAGGGATTCCCTGGTCGCGGAGTTCTTGAAGAAGAGCCACCTCGAGGAGAGCGGCCGCGTCCCAAAAATTTTCGCTTCTAGGTGATCTTTTTCGGCATTTCCATCTTTCTCCAAGTTTGGTTCTTCTAATTATTGAATTTATATGTTGCACGGAGACGAATACTACGATTGCACCGGTTCTGGAGTGTCTGTATCTTCTCACTTCACCAATTTTTCGAGTCTCGATTCTGGAAAAGGAAGCTCTTTGCTTTTGAAATTACAGTCTGATTTTAAATTTCAAACTTTATTTTTTATTATTACTGAATTTATTGTAAGAAAGAAGCTGTGTTGACGGACACCAATAAGACACAAAACAATTCCGACACAGCCCAGTTTTGGTGTGTCCTAGACTCCTATTGCATTTGGAGTGTCCCATTCGTGCCTGATATGTGGCACAATGCTGAATCTGCTTTTCCGTGTCATAACCTATCTCCAAGTAGGGTTTTTTTTATGGTATGTTTTTTTGAAAAAAATCTTGTATGAAGTGAGTTATATCATAGCTGATCCTAAATTTTGAATCTTTTTTGTTCTTCTTGCTGCATCTTTTTGTGAAGAGAGAATGTGTGTACTGCTTATTTCTGAGTGACGGCGTTCCCCTCTATGATTTGTATCATAGTTGATGGGCTTCTTTCAAACTCAATTCATCTTCCAATACTAGTTTTCAACAGAGATAAAAAGTATTTTCTAACAAGAGTGCTCACAATGAGTATACTCATTACATTTTTTTACAGAGAAAATACACAGACCTTATCAAAAAGCAACATAATTGCAATCCAAGATCAGTACTAAAAACCAAAGTGAAGTGGGTGGAAGAACCATCTGCTGCTGCAATTGCAGCTTCGTCTTTTACAATCCGGCTTACAGCCAAAGCGCATGTGTCAGCTGCAGTTCATCGCTAGTACCGATACCACCTGATTTCTGCACTAGTGATATGATGGTATGGAAAGAGTCGTATTTGTCCTAAAGCAATATATTCTGACATGCCCGTGGTAACTTGCACTTTGTTGATTTTTTTTACAGACTGCTTATTCTGAGGAATCCCCTATTTCGTATCATAAGTCATAACCTTAGTATCAATGTGGATTTTATTAGATTTTACCATAGCAAAAACTCATTTGGTTTGGTTGTGGTTTATGTGCCACATGGTTTTCTCATTTTCTCAGTCTAGCTTATTTTCTTAAAATAAAATCTTGTATTTATTATAACTCCAGTGGCTGATTCTATATTTGCAATCTTTCTCGTCAGGGTAAAATTTATGTGCACCAGAGAAATTATTCAGTTAGCCCTTCCTTAACTGGGCGCTCTGCCTATCTTTAAATAATGGATCCTGGTATATCATGTATAGGCCAAGTAGATGAGCTGATATACCTTTAGTTAAACACCGGCAGTCCGTTACATCTGTTACTTTGTCTGAGGATGATACCAGGGGGTTTTCAGCATCTAAAGATGGATACGTTGTGCATTGGGATGTTGAGAGTGGTAAAAGTGAAAAGTATTTGTGGCCCAGTGAGGACATTTTGATTTCACAACACTCTAAAGCTCCTCAAAATCCCTCTGCAAAGAGAAGTAAGCACGTATTAGCCTTAGCTGTCAGCCCAGATGGTAGGTATTTGGCTACTGGCGGGTTAGATTGTCATGTCCATCTATGGGACACACGCACAAGGGAGCACATTCAGGTTCTCATTTATAACTATGTTTTGGTTTTATATGTTTGAAAATTTGAACATTCTTCTGCAAGATGTGTTGATATGTATCATGTCCTGACATACTGCTTTTAGTTTAAACTTTACATTGATGTATAATTTCTAAAAGCAACTATGTAGATGGTATGCAAAATAATCAAGTCTGCAGTTGGCCAAACATGTTCTCTTAATACATAAAACTCATTGTCTCTTCATAATACACCTGTATTAAGTAGTAGTGCCTCTTTTGTAGTTTAATAGGACCAACCAATTTGCATGCACTGCATTTACAAGTTCTTGTAGAGATCAAGTAGTTTTATAAGTGTAATGGCCTACCAGAATGTATGTCCAACTTTGCAAATTCATTGTTTTGATCTCTAATCATTAATATCTTTCTTAACAGGCCTTCCATGGTCATAGAGGACCCGTCTCTTGTCTTACTTTCAGGCAGGGAACCCCACAACTCTTTTCTGGGTCTTTTGATCGATAAATTAAGCTATGGAATGTAGAAGACCGAACTCATATGGACACTCTACATGGACATCAAAGTGAAATACTTACAATTGATTGTCTACGCAAGGAACAAATTTTGACTGCAGGGCATGATCGGACTGTCCAACTTTATAAGGTATTTGTCTTTCCTTGGAATAGATAGTGGAAAACATTTGAGGAAAAATAATGATAACATAATAGATATCTGCATAGTTGGGAAGGTAAATTCTCTACTTTGTTCTTTTTGCTTTTATTATGCTCTAGTTGCCCTTCTAATCATAGTTTCAGTATCGGTCGATACCAATATGTATCGGGATTGGCCGAATCGTATCTGTTTTGGCATGTCCCTTTCCAATACTGCCGGCTACCGACACCGATCAGTGTTGGGGTCTCTTTTCCAATTAATTCAATTCGACAAAGAAAAATTGAGAGAGAGAGAGTCGAAAATGAGTGTCTACATAATGATTCAGTTGTGCCGAAGATCGACAATTGTTTAGTGTGTCGATATCCTTATCGACACACGGTAACTATTACCATTGGTTAAAGTTGTATATCAATAAATTTGTAATACTCATCCATATTAATATTATTCCCTTCAAAACTATTTTTTATGGTTGTACAATGTCTAAGGACAAGTAAATAAACAATAATATCTATTGCATTTGAACAATTTAGCAATGTTGAATATATTTCCATTTAAAACTAAAGAAAAGCAAAATATAAAATATGTTAAAATACTCTTTTATCATTTTTGGCCTTTCCGAAATGAAAAACCCGATAATCGTTGAAACTGCCGAAACCACAACCACCAGATACTCAATAGGAAGGGTCCGAGACTCCGAAACCTATACCAATATTGTGAACCTTGCTTCTAATGGCACTGAACTAATATCCTCAGAACATCTAGGACAAATCCCAATTCTTGAAACCTTGGATATAGACTATTTGGCAGAAGTAAATAATCTGGAAAGCTATCTTTCTCTAATTAATTCTTTGATTTGGATGCAAGGTGAGTCCAATGGTCAAAAGAGCACTCAAAGCCTTGCTATTGGAAAATGCCTAGTAAATAAGATTGGAAACAATATTCATATGTACCTGTTACACTCGAGGTCCAGAACTGGGAACTGTATTTAGCTGCTTAGATTTCTAAAATAGGTTCAAATAAATTATTTCGACATAGTAAAATACTAAGTAGCCAACATGGAATCTTTTGGAGTTGTCTGACCATTAGTGGCATAACAGAAGAGGAAAGAGAGCTGTCTAATAGCTGTTACTTTGATGATATTTTGATATTTATGATGTCTGTTGTAAAATACTTAAAACCCAAAAGTAATGTTCCTGCCTGTATTGCTACTAACGTTTGCTTTTATGTAATAGGTTGCAGATGCTAAACGGTTACTCTTCCGGGCTCCATCATCTTCAGAATGTTGTTGTTTCATTAATGACAGCAAGTTCTTATCAGGCTCAGATGATGGAAGTATTGAACATTGGAGTGCGTTGCGGAAGAAGCCAACACATATTACAAAAAATGCACATTCTCTGTTATTAAATTATGATCAATCACCTAAAGAGAATAAAGAAGAGGTCCCTAATGGTTATAAGAAAGGTAAGAGCATCTATTTGCATTGCACTTAATAGTGCTAAATGGATTGGATCAATAGCCTAAATTCATCTTTCATGTAGGTCTTGTCCATCTCTCTAAGTTGGAGTCTTAGACAATAAAATAATCTTTTGCTGTCTTATATCTTTGTTTATTTGTGCGTGGCTTGCCATCATCTTAACATTTGTACTGCATTCGCAAAGTAATTGTTTATGCTCTTTGTTTCAGAAAATAGCTTTGGCAAAGTTGTCGGCTGTTCCTCAGCCCAGTCACGGGTGAGTTCGGTGGCTGTTTGTAGAGGTAGTGATCTTGCTGCATCTGGAGCTGGCAACGGTGTTGTTCGTCTATGGGCAATCAGAAGTGATGATAGATGCATCCAGCCTTTATTTAGTTATCCAGTGGTATTCTATTCTAACTATGGTTAATGTTTCTTAATTGCTGTTCAAGCATATATTTAACAAGCCCTAATACTAAAGTGGTGGTAATTGTGTTCATGTTTGTATACTATAACACCCTACTTCTGTTAAGTTGGCAATTAAATTACGGTTCATCCTTTTGGGCAAATTCATCTACATGTTAGGTTTAATACAATATGAACATGTTACAGGTAATTACATGGCAACTCTTTGGAAAAAAAATCATGGTAAAATTATGACATGGACTATATACATATCTAAAGTAGCTTTGATCATGAGAGGGTCGTGCCATAAAACCTAGGCGATCAGTAGGCATAAAACATAGAGCACCCTTAAGGCGATGATCCCTCATATATGCCTTAAGCTCATGCGACCACGGTGCAGTCTCCAAGTTCCCCTAGAATATAAGGAGCCTTGAGGTGGTAAGATGACACAGAACAATAAAGACTTCAGAACGCCTGCACGAGTACTCCAAATCTTTTCGTCCCAGGGCTGCTTGCCTGGGTGATCACATCCCCTCTACAAGCAAAAATGCTTTCCCTTTCTTTATATGCCTGTTATTTTCATCACCTTTTCTTTTATGACCCTATTCTCATTAATCACTATTACACATTAAGCCAAAGAGAGGAGGTATGACAATCCTATAGTTTCTTTTGAAGTATGCTCATGAATATTTAAGGAGGATGGAAGGTGCCAATGCCATTATTCCTAGTGACGGCACACTTAAAGGATCACATTTTAGCATATGATTTGTGCGTCAATAAGGATGCAACACTGTGGAAAGGGGTGTCCATGACATGATTGAAGATTTTTGAACTTAGCTATGACATTGTCATGGGCAAATAGAGATTTATACGAGGCTGGGGGAGTCTTCAAAACAACAACATACTATATTTTCCAGTTATAATATCAATACCTTTGAGTATTTAATCTCTTGGGAGTGGGGCAAGAATAACTTTCTTTGGTTCTTTGGATTTTCTATAAGTTTCGGATTGTTAATGATTGGCTTCCCCAGAGAAATGCATTTCATTTGGTCCTTTGGCTTTATTCCTGGCTTAAAATCAATGCAATGGAAATGAATGTATTTGTAAAAGAAATGGATTATCATCTGTAGACACTCAAGAAAGTTTGGAATCTAGCTCTTGAACTGCATGATTTTTGTTTGTAGTGATTAAGAAAGAAGGATCCCTAACTTGCAGCTACCATACTAGGCCCCTTGCTTAAGCATTTGTGGCCAGGATCTTAGTACCAACTTTATCTCGAAATTGACTGACAATTGGGTGTACTCTGAGAGCATCAAGACGAACTTAAGATTTACAGTTGTAAATTTGTCAGTATTGAGAACCCTTTCTCTCTCTCTCTCTTGCTGTAATTAGTTCTTTTTTTCTTTTCATGCTAGTAGCTAGGTGGAGTCTGGAGGACCCTTCTTGTTTATAGCTGTGAAGCATAAGCTGAATCCACCTTTGTGACGCTTGTTTGTTCATGTTGCTTTTATGTTCATGCTCGTTTTTTTTTTCCGTGTTAGTAGCTAGGTGGAGGCTGGATGACACGTTGCTTTTATGTTCATGCCTGCTTGTTGTGCTGTGTTTGTGATAAAACGAAAGTAATTGGTATAATTAAAGTTACCTTGTAATAAAATTGATTGTGTTATGATTTTTTTTCTTGTTCATGCTATTAGGAGCCATCTTGTTAATAATTGTGCTGCATTGTTGAATCCATCTTTGTGATACAAACTTGTTTGTTCTTCTTGTTTTTGTATTCATCCTGCTTGTTGTGTTAGTAATAAAATGAGAGTAATCGATATAATCAGGTCATATAATAAAATTGGATTGTGTTGTGCGAGATGATTTCTCTGTTCTTTTATTTCAATTTGATGATGTTTCAAGCATTTAACATAATCTCTCCAAGTCTCTAAGGTTAATTTCCAAGAATTTGATGACGACAGGTTGGGTTCATAAATTCTCTCACTTTTGCAAAGTTCGGACGTTTCCTTCTTGCCGGGGTTGGTCAGGTTAGTTCTATTGTTTACTTGAACCGTCTTTGCTGGGTTTTTTTTTCCTCCCATCAGATACAGTATTTGAATTTTATGAAGCAATGCCCGGTTGATTGTAGCTTCTCTGCGTCAAAAGTATTTTTCTAAGTAATAATTCATAAATGCTCTGTAGAGCATCAGTGAATTATTTTATCTTTTCTTGTTAATATTGAACTGATGTAAGACCTTGTTGCTTTTTTTGCAGGGGAATGAACAAACTTTGGTCCGAGTTAGCTAGGCTTATGAACTTATGAACTTATGAACTTATGAACTTATGACTTGTGTATTTTGGATTCAAACCTATGTTATGTATGTTGAATGAAACTCTAGACTTGTGTTATGTATGTTGGATTGGTTTTAGACTTGTGTTATGAATGATCTTATTTGTGTAAAACAGGTTCTTATTTATATCATGTGAAACAGGTTCTCTAATATTACAATAGATACGTAAAACAGGTTCTTATTGAATGAAAATACGTTTAATAGCAAAAAAAAACTGTTATAATCATATATTATAGCACGAAACTTTAGCCGTGATATAATTAATTAACGCTATAACAAAATATTTTAAAACAATAAAAAATTGCTATTGTAGAACGTCCTATCATAGCACAAAATATGAATTGTCATCAAGTTTTTAACATAAAACGGATGTGCCATAATAAAGAAAATTAAGGCATTCAGATATTGCTATTGTATCTGAACCTGTCGTAGCATTTTAGAAAAACGCTATCGTATGGGTGGAACCTAAGATAGCTGCCGATGACATAGCATTTATGAAAATGCTATGTAATACGTATGATAGCAGATTTTTCGCGCTAATAATGTACATATTTCTTGTAGTGGGAGGTCATTCCTATGGGTTCAAAATAGACCTATATGCATGAGGAAATGAAAAGGAGAAGGGATTTATACCTCCCGGTAGATCGAATCGAAAAAAAGCCTTCCTGGAGCGACATCGACACGTAGAGATTCCAAAAGGACACGAACGAGCTCCGAATCCTCCCAAATTTGGGTAGCTTCCTCCTTGTCTAGAATGGAGAAGGAAAGAAGAAGATTTGGTGGCGAAATGAAAAGATTTGGTGGAGAAATTGCTAAGGATTGCTCTCTAGGAATTTGGGGAAGAACAAGAGAGAGAGTGTGGATGAGAATAATGAAATGAACTTGAGCCTATCCTCTCCCAAAGTGGCTGGCCATATGGGGCTATTTGTCCTATTATGGTAAGGTCCAAAATGCCCCCACTAACCTATTCTATGAGTATTAGGAAAGGGCTAATTGGTTGGGGCTAAATTAGTCATTCTAAAGTCTCTAATCACACTAACCTTATCCATAATAATTAGTCTAACCTCTAACTAAAATATTTCTATCATGTGGACTAAAATTAATATCATGTGGGCCATGTCTAACTAGTGTGTGGGTCCCACTAGAGTCAAACTACCCCCGAGTCCCCGTTTCAAGTCGGATTGAGTTGAAATTCGAACCCGACTCAAATAACCCCAAAACAATATCATAAATAATAAAATAAATTTCAACCCCAAAATAATATCATAAATAATAAAATAAATTTTAAAAATATTCAAAAATATAAAATGACAAAAATACCCCTGTTTCTGAAAACTGGGGGTGACAAATCTATCCACCTTAAAGAAAATTTCGTCCACGAAATTAAAACAAAGCAATCACAGGAAACACATGCAGAAAACAATCTCATTCAAATACTTTTCAAAAAAAATCAGCAATAAAAAAATCTCTTTGAGGCACATCAAACATTTGTAAATAAAAACTGATACGTGTCCGATACGGACACAAAACGATCACCAAATCACACCTATCAAAGGTCAAAATCAACAATCACCAACGCAATAAATATCAAAATAATTCAAAGAGGTCAAATGCAAAATATCCTTAAGCCAAAAATGACATTAAAATATCCTAATCACATGGTTAGGCTCTAGGTCAAACAGTCTCTAGGGTTTCACTAGCAAAACATCAAAATCATAAGCCATGATTTTAAATAGTTTTAAAATAATTTAAAAATTACCAAAATCATATCATGATTTAAATGTCAAATCAATAAATGATTAAAATTATAAAATTTCAAAATTACCCTCATTTTAGAGAACTGGGTGTTACAAGTCTGCCCACCTTAGAAAAATTTCATCCTCAAAATTAAAATGTCCATACTCCTTCTAGGTCAAACCCCCCACAATCAAAGTCTCAGAACTTAAACAATCATACGATTTAAAAGGATGACATACAGGGTCATGGCATACGGTGGTAGTGAAAGTCTCATCTAGGTATACTAGTCATGCTAGACCAAAACGGTCATATGGTATCAAAACACACAAGCAATCTAGCGTGCTAAACTAGAAAAGATACAGAAATAACAATCATCAAGACTGTAAGGCAGTCTACCATCCTATATGAAAACTGGTACTTATCAAAATAAAATAAAGTTAACTACCATTTATCTAATAAGGGATACTATTCAAGAAAATCAAAATCAAAAGTTAAAGAATGAAAGCCAATTGCATGGAAATCCAATCATAATATATTTATATATATAGCGTTAGAGAGGGAAAAGCTAGCATTATGTACAAGTTATGTAGTTCGTGTGTGTATGGTTGTACGTGGACATGTTCATATGGTTAGATAATAGGCGTGTGTGTATGTAAAATATACATAAAAGTTCATAGGAGGATTTGGGGTTTCAAACAATAACTATCAAGTTACACTAATCATGGCATATTGGTTAAACAATCTACAATACACAACCCATTTGCTCATAACATGCATGGCTAACCATGTATATATGTATATATAAAGAGGTAGAGATTTAGTTATGTATGTATATACATTATAACATGTATGCCTAAGCTCTATATATATCTATATAGATATATAATCATGACATAGAGAGGAAGAGTTAGGTTACATGACAGGGTATACTAAGTTAGGGGGTGTGTGTGTCCTTGTACAGGGTTATAGCTTAGTATTGAAAGGTTAAACCCAGTTTTAGTTCAGCATTTACATACAAAATCTGAAAATAAGCTAACATTTAAACCAGTGCAATATTAACATAATGCAATTTCAAAATTTAGGAGTTTGAAACATCACAACTAATCTCAATGCTCTCAATACATCCTAACATGATAGAAATGAAACCCTAATATACTATCAATACACTTATCTACGCATACAGTTCAATATTACATGTTAAATCTGAAATTGAACTAAACATGAAAATTAATGTAAAAATGTTAACATGTATTCAGTTTTCAGGATTTTGGAGAATTTGCACATCAAAACCAACTCAATGTTTATCACAACCTAACATGTAAGAATATGGAACCTAAATTTATATCCCTACAACAACAATGTACACAGCTCTATATATTACATTTAAAACAATCAATTTGAACTAACATTTAAAATCCCGTATTAAGGGTTAATATGCACATAGTCTCAGATTTGACAAATTTAAACACAAAACTCAACCAAAAATTTTTTTTGAATTGAAACCCTACGTATAACATACATGTGCAGTGATATAAATAAAACTATTATCATAAAATTTTATATTTAAATTACGAGTTAAACTAGGAAAAGCAGAGAATCGGAAATATTGGGATTTTGAAAATTTAAACATTAACGACATATTAATATGTATTCAGATAGGTAAAAATCAAGTGTAGCATGCATAAGTGTCAGAAAAGTGTCCACTATATATATTCATATATATTCTCATGTCCCAATATAAAATTTTAATTCTACGTTAAGGCCAACAATTAGATTCCTACCAAGGTTGCAATCAGGTGATTGACGTAATCAAGACAGTATTATTATTATTATTTAATATAAGAATAATAACAAGAAATAAATAACGATAAAATCTGTTTTTGCTTATCTGTTTAAAAAAACCCATTTTGAAACCCAGAGCTAAATTTTCAAATCCAAGCTAGCAAAATCATCGATTCATTGTATTAAGAAGAATTTCATAGTAAGAAGTTACACAAAGTTTATAAAAACAGCTAAAGCTACTCCTAAGTTAAATAAATGAGAAACAAAACAAACAAATAACAATTCTCTATTTCTTTTTTTTTCTTTTTTTTGAAGGACTGAACAAAAGCAGAGGAAACATGTTCAAAAATATTTAAGGTACAATCTGATAATCATATGCGTCTTCTTGAAATTATGTTGTCAGAATTCTGCCACGCCAATAAGCATAGCTGCAATAAACGATAGAGTCCATAATAAGGCATACACCCTATAATCATGTTATCTAGAATTCTTACCACGCCACCCGGTATGGCTGCAAGAAAATCTATATTTCATAACTAAGATAAGTATAGCTATATCAGGCTCTACGTCCTTGTCATGCTAGCAAATATGACTGCAATAAATTCTAAATTCCATAATAAAGTAGACTTTTACCTTTCTCACTGTCCTTATCAAGTATGTTATCAAGTTATACCTTAATTCCAAAAAAATGTACATATACATATAAATACAATCTCAAATTCAACAACTAATATCAAGATTCAAAATTTAATAATAATCCATCAAAAATCATAAAAATACAGACTCAAATTCAACTATTAACATCAAGATTCAAAATTCAACAATAATTCATCAAAATCAAGTTCAATAACAGGAAGTAAAGGTAAATCAAATCAGGGAAAAATAGATTTCAAATCGAAGTTAAAATAAGATTCTCAAGGGTCGTCCCAGGAATCTCTCAAGGAATCCTAACCGTGATTGAGTACCTTCAAAATATATCCTATTCCTACTGCAGGCTGTAGTGGTACTCTAGTTCGAATACCACTACATAAACTCGACCTGCATGGGCCACCACTAAAAACGTGTCACGACCCGCACCCTAGAGTAAGGGCACGAGAACGTAACAACGCCCAGCCTACGTCGTAGTGTCGGCGGTAGAACGTTGTCCTAGGTCTCATGCATCTAGCAGTATAAGAATAAACAGTTTATACTCCCCGAATGGGGGTGACATAGCCGATACAGTCCCAATCACATCTAAGGTAGATCATGATAAAGATAGATAAAACATGAAATCCAAAAGAGATACAGGAGATAGAAGTCTAAGTGTCTAAGATACATAAACCCAGAAATACATCTCAAAACTCAAATACAGTAATCCATAAAGTAAATACAGCTTCAGACAAAATGAAATAACTATCTAAACAACCTCTACTGTGTCTCCTCTAGGCTAGCAGGCAATCCTTGGCCATCTGTAAAATTTATCAACAGGTCCAGTCAGGACAGGAGCGAGCATAATACATCTCATGCAGTTCATATCATGTCAGGAAATATAAAGCAGGCAATAGAATAAGATACATGAAACGCTGTAAGAAGATGTACATAAAAATATGAGAGAAATTTTATAACTGGAAATATATACATGATAAGTAAGAACTGTAAGTGACTAGTGATTTAGAGTACGAGATGGCATCTAATTGGCTTAGGTTGTACATGATGAACATGAAAAGTAACAGAGTGTACATGATGGGTAAATCACATGACCATTTATACTCACCCCTACCCACAATCAATACACAATGATCTATTCAAGTTACGTTATGGACATAATGTTTTAGTTATACAAGAAACATATGAGGAAACATAAGCGTACATGAAAGAACATGAGAGTACATAAACGTACATGTAAGAACATGAGAGAACATGATTGTACATGAATAACACAGAAGCAAGGAATACATGATGTACATGAAACACATGTCATAAAGTATCCGATGTACCCGCTAAGGGGGTAACATCCTAATAAGAGATCCGTATAGTACCAATCCGTGATGATAACGTGACAGCATCAAGTAAAAGTAATCTAGAGCGAGAATATAATTCGTGACAAGCATGAAACGATCAGAGAATATACTCGCCTGATAACCTGAACAGCTGATAAGTATAGGGGGTCTGACTGAAGCCACAGAGTCCTATTTAAAGCAACACAGGTTACAAGGTGTCTGGCTCATAATTGGAACAACACAAGTCACAACATGTCCAGAAGGGTAATATAAAGCACTACAATGCATTCTACATGAATCTAGGTCAAACTAGACCAAAGTCAACCCTTGGTCAACTCTGGTCAACTGCACTAGTCAAACTAGGTCATGTCCTAACCCAGCAAGTCTTACTAGGCCTAACCAAGACTATCCTAGCAAGCACACATCAATACAAGGCTATACAAGCAAACATACACCCAAATCTATATAGCATACAATTATTCAATACTCAAATAGGCCAGAATTCACATTGGATATACACTAGGTAATCTATTACTTTAAACTATATATGTCTATACATATATACACATGTATATATTGGTATTCAACATTAGGTCTATAATCATGGCATTTCAAATGGTTATATAAACTTATATGTTACAACACAATATGCTAACATATATATAATATACATACATAGCTAAGTTAACTATATTCATAAATACTTATTTAAGAGGCTATGTGTGTGTATAGGAACATGGCAAAGGGGCAAATGAGGGTTAAATGGGCATACATAGTGTATACATATCAAAGAGTGTCAAAGTGTAAGTGAACAAAGTGTCAAGTGTGATAGTGTCTACATAGTGTAAGGGGTACATGAGGTAATATAGGATTTGTGTTAACATAGAATATTACATCTCATTAACTTGTATATTGCATATATTACATCTATTATTATATTACATTCATGCTTACATTCATTCATCATTCATTTATTCTCTTGCACTACTATATGCACCATACATTACATACTATGGAACCTACATATTCATTACAAGCCATACTTATACATGCTTACATTAGATAGGATACTTACACCTCATACATCATTTATTTAAACATTTACTCATGCTTGCATTCTCTATTTAATTAAATAATGTATATACATTAACATGGGTTAAAATCAAATAGAACATTATATTACACACAAGGGTGCACAAAATGTATATGCCGAATGGTAACTCCAACTAATAATCAATATTGTACCATCTCAGCATGAATTAAAATCTAGGATTAAAGTATGTTATAGATGTATGTGTTAGCTTTCCGAAACTTCAAACGGATCACGTTTTTGTTTCCGGAAACTCCCGGAATCGCAAAAACACCGAGAACGTGTTTGTCTTTCGTACAGCTGACACTCAAATAATTCTCCAAAAAGTTACAGAAAGAATTAGGCCTATTAATATATGTTTTTGGAAAGCTAACTTCAATACGCTTCTTTTAGAAAAATCGGGAGATTAAACCGAGCTTTGAGCTAGAAGTTATGATATTTCTAAGTTAGGGCTGAAATTAAAAACGTGGATAAAAATTATGACGGATTTGGGTAGTTTGAGACAAAAGAACACAAGTATATAACATAATATATCAAGAACTCACTCTCTACACTAATATATATATATATATGAGACACTATAGAACACATCTTCAATACAAAAATATGAGATTAAACATGTAATAATTCATTCATACATAACAACAACACATAGTGTGTCCAAATTTGGGGTTTTCCCACATGGACACAACCACAACACAAAGGACACTCCTATGACCTCCAAATGGATACGAAATGGACAAAAATGGAGATACAACCATGGGGGGTCATTCCTATGGGTTCAAAATAGACCTATATGCATGAGGAAATGAAAAGAAGAAGGGATTTATACCTCCCGGTAGATCGAATCGGAAAAAGCCTTCCCGGAGCAACACCGACACGTAGAGATTCCAAAAGGACACGAATGAGCTCCGAATCCTCCCAAACTTGGGTAGCTTCCTCCTTGTCTAGAATGGAGAAGGAAAGAAGAAGATTTGGTGGCGAAATGAAAAGATTTGGTGGAGAAATTGCTAAGGATTGCTCTCTAGGAATTTGGGGAAGAACAAGAGAGAGAGTGTGGATGAGAATAATGAAATGAACTTGAACCTATCCTCTCCCAAAGTGGCTGGCCATATGGGGCTATTTGTCCTATTATGGTAAGGTCCAAAATGCCCCCACTAACCTATTCTATGAGTATTAGGAAAGGGCTAATTGGTTGGGGCTAAATTAGTCATTCTAAAGTCTCTAATCACACTAACCTTATCCATAATAATTAGTCTAACCTCTAACTAAAATATTTCTATCATGTGGACTAAAATTAATATCATGTGGGCCATGCCTAACTAGTGTGTGGGTCCCACTAGAGTCAAACTACCCCCGGGTCCCCGTTTCAAGTCGGATTGAGTTGAAATTCGAACCCGACTCAAATAACCCCAAAACAATATCATAAATAATAAAATAAATTTCAACCCCAAAATAATATCATAAATAATAAAATAAATTTTAAAAATATTCAAAAATTTAAAATGACAAAAATACCCCTGTTTCTGAAAACTGGGGGTGACACTGCTGGTCTAGTGCCTCTTACAACATCACAGGAAAAGATTATGTGGGTCCATCCGGACATGGTACCTGAGGTGACTCAGTCCGCACCTCCCTCCACCAGTAAGAAGAAGAATGGGAAAGTCAAATTATACCGCACAATCTCGGCAGAGGTCGAAAAAGCTACTACTGTTGTTACCCGCTCCGGCGCATAAACCCAACCTCCACCGGGTAACGGTTGAAGACCATCAGCCGACAGCTTCTGATGCTCCAGGACCTTCGCAGCCTTCGACGACCGACAAGCCTAGACCGAAGGAGACTCGCTTCGACAAACCGCTTCGAAGAGAGATGCCTTATAGGTTAGAGAGGCCATACAACTTTCATATCTTAGCACAATTGGCCAACACACCGGCCAAATTGTCGCTATACGAACTCCTGAGACTCTCCAAGGACGTTCGTGTCGCACTAAGCGAGGCACTCCAGAATGCCGACGCATATCTGGCTCAATCCAATCTCACTGGGGAAAGCTCGCCTGCAGATCTCCAGGACAGCACTTGCACAGGCGCAATGCCCAACAGCGTCTTTACTCCGCATGATATGCTTATCAAGACCTACCTGTACGATTGCCCTCTGTATTACACTGGGTATATTAGCGATATCAAGGTGGATTGGATGCATATTGATCCAGGTTCTTCCATAAGCATCATCCCGAAGAGCCTACTACATCATCTGTGCATCCTAATGCATTGTTTGACGCCAACAAGCAATGTCATCAGCGGTTTTAATTCAGGCAGAAGCTATCCGATCGGAAAGATTCGCTTGAAGTGCCAAATCGATGACCTTCAGTCAAAAGTGACCTGTTATGTCATAGATGCGGATACTTCCTATAATATTCTCCTGGGGCGTCCTTGGATACATGATTACATGATTGTGCCCTCTATATTGCACCAGTGCTTCAAGTACGTCGACAAGCATGGCCTCGTAAGGACAGAATTTGCCGACATCGATACCTTTAAAGGGGTCGAATCCTACTACTCAGACTTATGCTTGTATGAGAAGTCGAAAAAGCATCTTGCCGAAGGAGATACTCAAGCTCAAACTGAGGCAGCAACTGGATCAGAAGAACCTCTGACGATCCACCTCCAAGCCCGCAAACCTGGTGTAAAACCCCGATTATTTTTAATTAATTTTTATTATTTGATTAGACTTAAAATGAATTTATACAATTTATAGTTTTATTTATATTCTTTTTTTGATGACCCGAATAGATTAAATAATTGGATAGGTAAATTTTAAATGATATTTAGATTTAAATAAATTTTTGATGTATTTTTGGATATATATATATATATTATGGATTTAGATAAAAAGAAAAGAAAAGAAAAAGAAAAAGAAAAACAAACAAACAAACAAACAAGTGGTGGGGCCGACCCCCACCACCAACGCCTACTACAGCAGCTATATGCGCCCCCTCCCTTTATAAGCAAGCAGCAGCTTGCTAAAGGGTTAGCCGAACCCCCCTCCAACTTATATATATATATGTTATATATATATATATATATATATATATATATATATATATATATATATATATGAGTTTTGGAAAACCCTAAAATCCAAATCCTCTCTTCCACCTCCTTCCTCCTTCCTTCCTCCTCCCTCTATCCTCGGTGTGCGTGCCCAGCCTCGTCGGAGGGATGGCTGTCCCGCCTCACGGTCGCAACGGCAACAACAACAAACAACAACAACAGGTTCCCACTTTAAGGTATCCCACTTCCCCGATCGAATTCTTGTTCAATTCTACTCCGTTTTTAGATCCGTAAATTTGTGTAGAAAGCTCCCATGACCCTCTTCGAGATCCCCTAGGTGGATTTTGACATGGCCATCCATCTTGCTCGAAAAATCGAGACAAAGTTAGAGAAAAATCCACTTTTCTGAATATTAAAAACTGTTTTGAAACACCAACTTGTCGGCCACTTTTCTCGCTGTCCATTAAAATTTCGTAAAAACTAATTGAAGGTTGTCAAAGACAACATAACCAAGATTGTAACGCATCTTTTGGATTCACTTTTCATCTAGTATGTAGAAAGTTACACGTTGTTAAAGTTTTCCGAAAAACTGTAAATTATGTTTTCAAAAAGTAGAGAAACACTCCGATACGACGTCTGTCCCGACAAACCGGGCGACGTGGTCACGCACTATACGCATCGAAAGATGCGTATGGATGTTGTCGACGTGTGGGAACTGATGGAACTTGATTTTATTGCATGTGCGCGACAAAATCAATGCGTATCCGTCGAGATACCCCGTATCTACTCTTTGCAAATTAAGTCACAACTTTGTGCACACTCATCATATCGCTATAAAACTTGCGCCATTGGACTCAAAATATTATTTTGGTCTTGTGAGCCATGTTTGGTCCGATTCTGAGACCGTTGATCGGGACGCTATTTTGGCGGGCCCACAATCCTACTCAACGGGCGATTTTGTGCACAGCCCACCGGAATCCAAAATTGGACATATCGTTGGTTTCGTATCATCAAAAAAAATCTGTAGACATATAGTTTGGCAACTTTAGAGACCGTAGGTTTTGGCGCGCATTTCGGTGCAAAGCGGGTCCAACGGCGGACATCGTTTTAACCCAAAATTACGATTTTGCCTCTTTCCAGAATTTAACTTTTGGACAGGCGTTTCCCAGGTATATCTTATATTCCAAACTCGTTCGTGATGTTTGTTGCAGCATCCGGAGTCATCTGTGGGATTTGGCTATTTCTGGATTTGTTTACTTGTTGGTTCGAGCTACTGGATTATTCTCTTTTGCACATAACCTCAGGCAAGACACCTTGCCTTTACTGTTTAAATTTTCTGCTCAATATCATGCATGTTTTAGTTGTTTTTTTAAATTATATATAAATGCAAATTACTATATTTTATACAATTGGCTTAGAGTTAAGGGACTACCGTCAAATTTAGTGTGTCTCACTGACTTGTCACGATTGTACACGAGTTATGTGTGAGAGTTGTGAGTATCATGTAGTGGTCACCTGCGTGTGGGCTGATCCACCGTGCGCATGCGTAGGAATAACTGTCAATAGATGCATGATTAGAAGACTTGACAATTATCTATATTAAAACAGTGTGGTAGAAACGACACGTGTTTGTGTGTCATGGGTACGACACACATATAGTATCATTGGGGGGAGAGGACAGCTACTAGCGTAGGGGCTACTTTTATTTTACACACATTTGGGAGATAGTGTCTCGGATGAGCGCTACGTGTTACCCGGCCGATAGTGTCTCGGATGAGCGCTACTTGTTGGCCACTCTTTATTACTTGCTTGAGACAGCCCCTGCGTAGAACGTTGTCCTCTAAATTGAAATCCACATAGAATGGTTAGGAACCTTTACCCATGCATACTTTTCTATTGAGATTTATTTATTCAGTTTATCGGCATGATATTATGTGTCTTGTTACGTCCCTCTGAGGACCTGGTGATCTCTCTAGGTGTGTTTTCGTGATTTCTTGCAGGTGCTCTAGCTAAGGCCATTCCTTCCTTCGTGATGACTGATTTTGGACTTGTCATTGCTTCGCTCGACCAATCACTTTCTTTGTATATTTTTTCTCTATTTAAATTAGTTGGTAGTGGACTTTGTCTTCGCCCAACGATTGTATCATAAATATTCAAATTGATTTCTATATTATTATTCCTTTCATTGTGGATGAGATTTAGTTATCTTGGATAACTACATTTACAGCTTATGTATATATACGAGGTCCATGTATTTCGTATGTATACAGCTGACATGTCTACGTACTTGGTCCTACATATTTTGGGACTGGGGCGTTACACCTGGCATAACTGTACCCCTTACAGCCACTCTGCGTAAGGACGCAATTAGCCTCTATGCACAGGAGAAACAGATGATAATCCGACTATCAAGGTCTGGCCAAGCGCCAAGACCCACGACAGAGCCACTGTCAATCAGGCTGCCTAAAGCTAGCCAGCAACAAACATAGGAGCTCAATCCCTCTGTCAGGCCGATGACAATTCGTCTTCCTAGAATGAATCGGTAGCCGAGCACTAAGCTAAGGACTGCTAGCCGGCCAACAACTCCCCATCCAGCACCAAGTACCAAATTGGCGCTGGCTAGTATGCCAACGACTCCACGTTCTGCTCCACCCATAGAGCCCCTGATGATCAAGCTGCCTAAGTCATCCTCTCAGTCTTCATTTACACATGGGGTACCTGAAGAAGAGTCAGAACTGGCCAAGTATGTGGTTGCTTACACTGATGTGCCATCCGCAGATGATGCAATCCTACTGGAAAAGATACCTTATTTCATCAATAAAGGGTATCTTTGAATTATCTCAAGCTTAATAAGCTTTGTACAATGTATGCTATGGAACACGGTATAGGCACTCACCTACACACACAGGTAACAAATGTCTATACCACAAACCAACTTACTCCTGTGGAAGACGCTTACCGCATAATCGAGGGAGAGGATCATCCAATCATCTTCGGCCGGAAGAATGACCCGCAATCCTTTAGGGTAGAAGAAGTTGATCTCGAACCCGACATTGAAAGATTGCCCCTTTATCTATATAGTTTCCAGTCTAAGTACCTCATGTAAAAACAAGGGTATGATCTGGAAACTACACCAGGCTTAAACTACGGCACTGGACGGCGGTTACCCTTACAATTGTCGGTCCCGGCTGGTAAACCATGAGACTATCACGACAAAACCAGATGTGGGATAGGTTATGTTACACCGGCAACGACCCTTGAAAGCTCAGACGAGGAATGCGACTGGCACTCACACTCAACCGGATCACCCACTTCCGATTCGGAGGTCAGCATCGGGGACATGCTCAGGCAAGTCTGGTCCGTCAATATGGCATTTGCCGACGCCTACGAAGAAGATGAAGACATTCCTAAACTTCTTGAGTTAGAGCCGTGGGCACAACAACAAGATGCGCAGTGGAAGAAGCGGTTCGAACAAAGAAAGCCTCCCACCGAGGATGAGGTTGTACAAGTCGATCTCGGTGATGAGTCCTCTCCAAAGCCCATCTTCGTCAGCAAGAATCTGATAGACGAAGAGTGAGAATCACTACTACAACTTATCAGAGAATACATCGATGTGTTCGCCTGGAGGTACAAAGATATGCCAGGACTGAACCCCGAGGTTGTACTTCACTAGCTCAACATCCGTCCGGACGTAAAACCGGTCAAGCAACAGCAACGACGGTTCTGCCCTGACATCATGAACGCCATTGAAGCTGAGGCCAACAAACTGATAGCCAGCGACTTCATCCGTGAGGAACAACATCCAGACTGGGTCGCCAACATAGTACTAGTCCTCAAGAAAAGTGGAAAGATTCGAGTCTGTATCGACTTTCGCAATCTGAATGAGGCGTGTCCTAAGGATGAGTTCCCTCTACCTATCACAGACATCATGATCGACAACACCTGCAACTTTGAGCGTATGTCATTTATGGATGGTTTTTCGGGGTACAACCAAATCAAGTTGTTCCCTGATAACGAGAAGCATACCTCATTCCGAACACCAATTGGCACATACTGCAACACAGTCATGCCTTTCGATTTAAGAATACTGACACCATATATCAAAGAGCTATGAGCATCATCTTTAGAGATCACTTGTGCAAGACAGTAGAATGCTACGTCGACGACATCCCCGTCAAAAGCTGCTCTAAGGAAGATCATCTGCATGATCTGAGGACAGTGTTCGACCTGATACGAGCGCACAATTTGAAAATAAATCCCATAAAATCTTTCTTGGGCGTATCCAGCGAGAAGTTCTTGGGTTTCATCATTACCTCCTAGGGTATCCACGTAGACCCTGAGAAGACGAAGGCAATCATTGAGATGGGTCCCCCAAGAAATCTCCGTGAACTCCGAGGCCTTCAAGGGAGGCTAGCCTACATCAGGAGGTTTATCTCCAACCTCTCCGGATGATGTCAGCCATTCACCCACCTCATGAAGAAGGGCGTTTCATTCGTATGGGATGAAGAATGCCAGCACGCCTTCGACAGCACGAAAGTATATCTGACGAACCCTCCAGTCCTGGTAGCCCCGGTTGCTGGAAAACTATTCCTGCTTTATGTACGAGCGATGGAACATTCTCTCGGTGCTCTGTTCGCACAAAACAACGAGGCAGGCCATGAGCAAGCTATATATTACCTCATCCGAATAATGATGGGGCCGAAGCATCGATACACTGCCGTAGAGAAAGAGTGCCTTGCTCTGGTTTTCGCATTCAGCAGATGCGATACTACATCACGGAACAAACCATTTATGTCGGTCCTCATGACTAAACCAGGTGCACTCAGCTCTCGCCTCGCTACCTGGGCGATATTACTATCCCTCTACCACATGATATTCGTCCCGTAAAAGGCTGTTAAAGGTCAAGCTCTGGTAGACTTTTTAGCAGCTCACCCAGGTTTGGAGTCAACCAAAATAGACGAAGGGATTCCAGACGAGGTCGCTAATTCAAATATAACCTCCCATGATACCATATGGTGAATGTTCTTCGACAGCGCTTCTAGAACTGGGCCCAAGGGCAACATCGTCGCTGGAGTCAGAGTAGTGCTGATTTCTCCCACCGGGCTGGTGAACAATCGAGCTTATTCCCTCACGGAGCCCTGTTCAAACAATGTGGCCGAGTACAATGCTTTGGTCATTGGCCTCCGACTTGCAAAAGAGCTGGAGATAGAGCACCTTGAAGCATACGGCGATTCACAGTTAATCGTCAATCAGATTCGGGGTTCATATGAGGTTTGCTATGAAGACATGATCCCCTATCACCAAATAGCGATTAACATCATCTCGTCCTTGGAAGGGTTCTTCATAGAACACGTTCCCATACTCCAAAATATTGAAGCCGATGCCCTAGCAGGCCTCGCCGCTTCCTTAGCAGTTCCGAATTATGCTCATCATCTGGTTGACATCATAGGCAGTGAGTTGGTCTGTCCCAGGAATAATATTCAATGTATTGAGAGTTACTCCGTACTGACAGTCGACGAAGCACCAGACTGGAGACAACCATTCATTGACTTCATAGCCTACGACATCCTGCTAGAGAATCCGAAGGAAGCTACTTCTATCAAAAGACGTTCCCTTATATTCTTTTATAATACAGAGACAAAAATGCTATATCAGCGATATACGATGGATTACTGCTTCGATGTCTGTCAAATACAGAAGCCAAAGAAGCCGTGCGTGAAGCTCATGATGGCATCTGTGGGGCCCATCAGCCTCGCCCAAAATTACAGGATCGCCTTCGACGAATGGGCTATTACTGGCCCACGATGGTTGTAGATGCAATATACTATACACAAAAATACAAAGCCTGTCAAGTCCACGTAGATTTCATCCACCAGCCATCCGAGTTTCTACATCCTACGGTGGCATCCTGGCCATTCGAAGCATGGGGAATGGACATCATTGGTCCGATTACTCCACCTTCGTCTAGAGGACATCGCTTCATACTCGTAATCATAGATTACTTATCCAAATGGGCAGAGGCTGTTCTACTGGCGGAATTGAAGACTTCAAACATGATCAGCTTCCTCAAGCATCACATTATCTACCGCTTTGGACTGCTCCGAAGGATCATCCATGACAATGGTCCGCAGTTCGCAAGCCACGCCTTCTATCGGTTTTGTGACATACACCGAATCCAGAATATTGCTTCAACACCATACAACCCGACGGTTAATGGTCTGGCTGAAGCATTCAACAAAACAATCATCAAGCTTCTTAAGAAGTTCGTGTCATCAAACAAACGTGACTGGAATGAAAAGCTCGGCGAATGCTTATGGGCGTACCGTACTACAGTACGGACTGCCACCGGGAATACACCATTCTCTCTGGTATACAGAAGTGAGGCAATTCTCCCACTGGAGACTCAAATCCCCTCACTTCGTGTCGCTCTTACCTACCGATTGTTGACAGATGATAATCACCATCGCCAACTACAAGAGTTGGAGGCCCTAGATGAGAAGCGCCTATTAGCTCAACAGCAAATCGAGTTGTACCAAGAACGTATCTCTGGAGCCTTCAACAAAAAGGTTAAAATCAGAACATTCCAAGTGGGCGATCTCGTTCTGGAAGTTCAGAGGCTGATGGTTATGACTTACAAAACCGCCGGCAAGTTCCAGCCAAAGTGGGAAGGCCCATTCATCATTGATACTATATTCTCCAATAGAGCTTACCGCCTCGCAAAACAAAATGGAGACTTGCTCATATTGCCCATCCACGGCAAGTTCCTAAAGAAGTATTACGTCTGAAACGATATCTGCCAGGGTGTTGAATTATGTGCCCTGTGGTACCGCTGAATTCATACCCCGACTACAAACCTGCCAAATTGACGAGTTATGTACCCCTGGTACCGTTGAACTCACATTTCGACTACAAATGATGAGTTACGTACCCTCTGGTACCGCTGAATTCACATTCCAAATCCAAATATCCCTGATTGATGGGTTATGTACCCTCTGGTACCGCTGAACTCACATTCTGACTCTAAATCTTCCAGATTGTTGAGTTATGCACCCGCAAGTATCGTTGAACTCACACTCTGGTCACTACAGATAAATCTATATCGCATCTTTTAGGTAGTAAGTCATGTATGATCATACCTCTGAACTTTTCTCCTAAAAAGAGCTCCCTTCTTATGATCTAATACCCGCACTTCTAGTGCACAAAAAAGGGTAACAGATCCACAAATTCTCCAAAACAACCACGTCGATGTTACCTTTGAGTTATTTCCCTTCCATAAAAAACAAACCGCCCCTCACATAGAACATCCACGTCCTCATTACCTCTGAGTTGTTCTATGTACCCTTCATGGAGCACACTCCTGCCATGTCCTCATTAACTCTGAGCGGGAAGGCTCCATCGAAGAAACCTTCTTATTTACCATGTCCTCATTACCTCTGAGTAAGTATGTCGGTTCTCTCTCGACTTATTATCTGTACCAAAAAAAACCCGGGGTACGCCAAGGATAATAGGCCCACAAATGTCCTTGTCGACCACAAATGTCCTCTATTGACCACAAATGTCCTCAGTTGACCACAAATGTTCTCAGGTGACCATAAATGTCCCCTGTTGACCGCAAATTTCTTATCATGTCCCGGGAGCCCAATCGCTCCATGGCATTCTTTCTCCCGATACCAAAAACTTCCATGGCCACCTCACTGTAGAATTTTCTAAGTATTCCCATCAACTTGTTATCTGTACCTAAAACCAAGGTATACCCAGGATAACAAGTCCACAAACAGTCCCCCAGTGGGGCCAATACCACAACACCACAAACACAATAAGCAGTACAAGTAAATGGTAGAATAAAGCATAATTTTTTATTTGAAAGGCAAAATTACTACATGTTCTGGGGACCACACCGCCCTCAAGAAAGGAAAAGAACGAAAACGAAAGAAGGAAAAAAGCCGACTATGGTTCGGCGATACACAATTCCATGAGACGGTCTCTCAGCAAGACAATTGACCGCTCGAACCCCTGTTTGGCCCGACGTTCGGCCTTCTGAGCCAGCCGCTCTACGTCTTCTAGGTGCGCATGAACCCGCCAGCCATCCTCGTGCTTCTTCAAAGCACGCTCCAGGCTAGCAGAAGCCCGGGAGACCTTGTCGGCCTCCTGAACGATCAGCTCTTCGTCCGCACGGGAAACTTCAAGCTCAGACTCCAAGAAGGCCAGCTTCCTTTGGAGTTCGAGGATCTGCTCCCGTGTATCAATTATTCTACGAGAGGCAGCCACTTCCCGAGCTATGCAATCCTCGCTCCTGTGGCTCAGCTGATCATATCGAAGAGATAGGTCACCGAGGTCCTTCATTATAACCGGCTTGGACTTATCTCGTATAGCCCTTACCTTCTCGAGGACAGTGGTAAGGAAGCTCCGCTTCTGATTTATTGCTGCAGACAGATCATCTTGCCTCAGTACTTGAAACTGGGCCACGAGCTGTTCAGCCTCTAACAATTTGGGTTCCAGAAGCGCAGCTATCCCTGCCACACCAGGGAGGGCTTTGAGAATATCAATTTGGCCTCGGGCACATTGTCGGGCCAAAGCAAAGGGGGTCCCCCGCTCCACATTTGCTTCGACCCCTCTCTTCAAGTGGCGGTAGAAACTGTCAACTACATCCTGCGATGCCTCATCTAGAACTTCCGTAAAGGACGGCGTCAGAGGAAGTATAGCTGGCAGTGTCGAAGGAGATACGCCAGAACCTGTCGCCCCTGCCACCAGGGAAACAAATTTTAAACAAAAAGACGAATGGATAGCAGCTAACTCCTCCTCCGCGGCTCGGAGAACCTGGATACTCGGCAAGGCAGAATGTTCGACCCCCGAAGCCACATGAGCAGAGGAGGATGCATGGACCATTGCTCCCTGCCCCAGTGGCATCGCCATCCGATCTTCCGAACTCGATCCAGCGGGAGGCCCCTCTATATAAGTCAGGAAAGGAGGGGGCACACTCCCTCCCGCCAGATCTCCACTGTTAGAGCCTTTCCTGATAATATCTGTTATTAGCAGTGAAGAGACAGGACCTGTATGTCCAGAGCAACCATCAATCAGCATAATCCGAAGGATGTGATAATAGAGCAAATGGGCCTCCTTACTAGTCAAAATTTGGCTTATCTTACCATGGGAGGTTTGTGGAGGCTGAGGCTCGCTCACAGCCGCCATAGTCCCCTCACCAGCAACCTCCAAGCCGAATTCAGCTGGCTCTTCTACCCCAGCCGCCTCGGAAGGAGATAGGACTGGATCAGTGTCACCCTGCATAAATTCAACGGTCTCGGGGACGGGTTCAGCGGAGCTTCCTTCGCCCTGCGTTGGGGCCTCAGCAATGTAATATCCCTCAGCCGCCGCCGAGAGGGCCCCGGCAGAAATAATCTTGACACACATGTCACTAATTAAAGTATTCATGGCCGGATTGACTTCAGAAATAGCGGCCGGTTCTCGAGAGCCCGACTCTTCTGACGCCTACAAGAGGAAAGGAAAATGATTAAAATCAAAGTTCAGGAGAAAGGATGAACTGAATAAAGATGGTAGTAACTCGATTTACCTCCGTAGCGGGGTCGACGTCCTCGCTTCTCTCCTTTATAGTTAGCTTGCGACGTCTGACCGCAGCCCATTTTCGGGAGTAAGGAATACCGCCAACAGGGAAGATTTGCCTGCTACGTTTTCGTACAGGAACAGGTACAACAGGCGGCTGATCCACTACCATCTCATTTGGTACGACAGGTGGCTGATCCGCCACCATCTCATCTGACATAACAGGTAGCTTATCCGTCCAAACATCTTCCATCGGAGGAGAAGAGTTATCTGTATCGTGATCGTCATTCTCTTTTTCAGTATTTGTGGACTCCGTGTCAGGCACAGGAACCGCATTCGCCCTCCTTTTTCTCGTCTTAGACCCCTTGGACTTCTCCGCCAAGCCAGTACCCACAATAAAGCTGGTACTCGGGTCAAAATTAACGGGGGGCTTGCTCGCCATAACATGGTATAGGGCCGCCATATACAAAATCTCCTCTGGCACATCACCGTCAGGAACCGAAAAGGTGGTTCGGGTATGAATCATGTTGTAATAATGCCATGCCCTGATACCATCCAAGACGCTACCTTCAAAGCCCAAGCAAGAGCTGGGACTGTCGAAGAACAGCTGGCTATATCTGAACTGGCAGAAGAACCTGCTGTGCAAGTAGGGCTCCAGGTAGATGTTGTTGCGGTTACGATATACTAGGTGCGCTAGACGGATATTATGCAGCCAAAGGAGCATTTTCTCGGGCAAGAGGAGAGAAGGTTCGGTACCATCAACATGAATGCCCCTCACTTCTTCAACAGTAAAACGAGGTACGGACACAAAAAAGTCGTATTCGTCCACTCTCTCCAGCACTCTCCGACAGGCTGGCATGGTGCTGTACTCCCAGGACTGATGGTGGAATCAGAAAATGAAAGCATCATCAGCCGTAACGCCATCTTCTGCTCCAGGCCTCATCAAAGACCGGCTGTGCATTAATAGCCACCCCAACAGATAATGGTATGGCAGCTCTATGCGCTCAAAATCCATCGTCGTGTCACGGGCGATGACCTTGGAAAAAAAGACGTGAAGGCCATGGTGTATGCTGCACACCATGGCCGGAAGAAGAGCCATCTTGGCCCCAAAGACCAGCTTTACGGCAGGGAGGATAAAATGGCGACTAATCCTCTCAATGGAACCTGCCCCTCCGGAGACTACGCAGTTCCGTAGCCATACCATCAGGAATCCTGCCAAAAGCCCTTTCTCCGACAGTCGCTGAGTACCATGATAAAAATAACTAAAGGAGTCGGTCTTACTCCCAAATGTGTCGCCCGTGGACCTCGATCTCTTGGTAGTTGACACCAGGTTTTGTACCTCCTCATGAGTTTGAGGATCTCGGGAAGAAACCCGGCCTGAGGCACCTAGTATAAAAAGGTATGAGACCCAGGTGGTGGTATGAGGAATGCTCCCTTCCGAGCTACCATCCTTCTTGATAGCCGTCTGATGACAAGTACTATGGTGACATAACAATTCCCGATACACGGCAACAAAGCCCGGGAACTATCGATCCAAATCCTCGAGCTCTTCGCTCGTAGGGGTGTACACTTCAAAGACTTCTTCCCCCCAGGGCAGCTTGGAGATAACGTACATCTCGTGGAGAGCGAGTTCCAGCTCCCCTCCCGGCGTGAAGAAGGTTCCCGTCCGCCGGTTGTACATCTCCAGAAGAGCCATAAACAACGTCTTATTTATGGGTAGACCATGACAGGTGCCCCGAATGGCGTAGTAGAGGCCGATCTCATGCAGGGAAGTCTCATACTTCAGCAGAATCCACGTGGTCAAGTTGGCCCATGCAAGGATAGGATTTTTCCAGTTCAGCAACGCCAACCTGCTGACAGAATAAGACCCTTTCTGAGCAAGCTGGTTCAAGAAGGTTTCAGCTTAAGAGAATGTGAAATTGGGACCCGATACGTTTATGAAGGTACCCGAAGCCAGTCCCATCACGTACCGACTGACCGGTTCCCTTTCCGCATACGCTGACCCCAAATTCCTATTGTAATAGATGTTTTCCACAAACATCCCCGACTTGCTTGGAGTCAAGGAGTCTACCATCTTTCTGTCTAGCGGTAACATGTTGAACCATGACCGAGGAAAATGATGCTCTATCGGAGGGATATGGATCTCCACCCCGTCAAGAGTAAAGTCCCAGCTCTCGGATATATCCAGCACCCGGGTGTTCTTTACAGACAAAGCATCCCCAAAAAGGAATGCTTGCTTTAGGTATTTCCCCTCCAATTGCCCCGAGTTCATCACGGCGCAGAGAAAGTGAAAGGACTGTTTCTTGATAGCATTCTGCCTCTGCAAAGGCTCTTTTGGAAGCTTGTTCGTCACATACTCGACTATGTGGTCATATCGATAGCCCATAGCCGATTGGGCACGACCCACTAGAGGCTCTCCCGCTGCATTAACTGGCAGATTCACTAAAGAAGGAGAAAACGAAACAAATCAAAAGATGGCTAAAACAAAACTGCTGAGTGCTTTAGCTATACGGTCTAGTCTACATGAGCTTATGCGGCTCTATTTAAAGACGAGCTTATGAGGCTCTATTTAAAGACGAGCTTATGCGGCTCTGTTTAAAGATGAGCTTATGCGGTTCTGTTTAAAAGCACTCATGCGGCCCTATTCGAACATGAGCTTATGCGGCACTAATTAGCGTAAGCTTATGCGGCTCTGTTTAGCATGGGCTTATGCGGTTCTACTTAGCGGAGCGTTATGCATCTCAAATCAGAGGAGCTTATGCAGCTCAGTTTAGCACAGCCTTATGCGGCCCAGTCCAGACGAACTTATACGGTCCTGTTTGAGGGGGCTTCATGCGGTTCGATTCAAAGGGACTTATGCGGCTTTGTTCGAAGGGTCATTATACGGTTCAGTTTGTGAAGTGTTTATGCGGCCACTAGACAATTTCTATGCGGCTCGGACATGGGGATACCCCCATACGGCTCAGACAGGGGACATACATGCGGCCCATACAACTTGAACAGTTCGATAAAAATGAGGGACGCATTAAAGTCATGTGCATAGATTATACTACAGAGCCATCTTTGTTAGGTTTTTGAAGTATACGATCTGCCCAAACCCTTACCAGCAATGGTGGGGTGAACGTCGGGGTAAACTTCAGGCACCGTGGCTGACGAAGAAGCTACTCCCTTACCCTTCGTCATGGCTGTAGAAGACTTGGAGGGCCATTGTTGATGGATGGGCGGAGAAGGAAGACGAAGACAGCAACTTAGGGTGAGAAGGGTTGAAGATAGAAGAAAGTAAAGAAGTCTGTCTGAACAAAAATGCTCCTATTTATAGGCAGAAGGAGGGAGGGACGCTTCGATCCGTGTGTTGCATAAAAACAAAATCGACTCTTCGGTCATCGAGGAAAATTCGGATATTTAAAACCGACCCTTGGGATCCTGCCCCAAAAGGCGGCTTTAAATTCAAAGCAAATCAAGAGCAATTAATGAGACGCACACGTGGCAGGAGACGCACACGTGGCAGAAGATGTACACGTGGCAGGGAGTCTATGCGACTAGACAATCCATGCGACTGGAAAGTCCATGCGGCTAGGAAGTCCATGCGGCTAGAACATCCTATGCGGCCAGAAGAATTTACATAGCCATGCTTCTTATTCAAAGTATTTCAATTTTATAAATTAAAAACTTTGAAGGAGGTCTTGTAGAAGCATGGAAAAGAACAAGAAAAGCCCATGCGGCCTCAGACAGAAAGAGCCTCATACGGCTCAGGAATCCATTAGAAATCCATGCGGTTCACAAATTCTTCAGTGCCTCATGCAGCTCGGATAGTTCCATGCGGCTCAGAAACGAGCCACGTGGCCCTAAGCAGTTCGCCTCTACAACTGGCCATAAAGCAACTGCCTCTTTAAATGTCCTGACGGCAGCTCTAACAGAAAAATAAAGTGACAGCTTTGACATAAAACTGAAAAGATAGCTCTGACATGATGGCGTGCTTCTAGGGAAAAGAAGAAAATCTTTTATATAGCTGGCATGATCCGCCAAATCCCAAAGCTCCCTATGTGGCTGCCACCCCTATTCGGCTGCCCTCTTCATGCAGCTGTCTCCTTCTTGCAGCTGCCTCCTATATGCGGCTGTCTTCTCCATGCGGCTGCCCTCTTCATGCGGCTGCCTTTTTCATGCGGCTGCCTCCTTCATGCGGCTGTCTCCTTCTTGCGGTTGCCACCTTCATGTGGCTGCCCTCTTCATGCGGCTGACTCCTGCATGCGGTTGCCCCCTTCATGCGGCTGCCTCCTACATACGGCTGCCCCCTTTATGCGAATGACCCCTGCATGCGGCTGCCCCCTTCATGCGACTGTTACCCTTATTTGGCTGCTACCTTCATACGGCTACGAGTGTGGGGGTCACCCATATACGGTTCATTTAGAGATTACATTCATGCGGCTCTGTCAGGACGTCCCACTCATGACAGTTGAGACACGTGGCGGTTCTCTTGACAGTTGAGACACGTGGCGGTCTTATCCCCTCGGAGTTATGGCTGCTAGCAAATCATAACAACCCAGATTTGTTATAATCATAATTACTCAGATCAAATCAGATTTGTTGTAATTAAGCAAATTGAACACGTGGCGAGAGATCCGAGCTTGTCATGACAAATTATGAAGATTCATTACCATCAACATTAATTGCCCATACGGATTTGGCGCAATCAAAAATTAACTGCCCAGATGTGATGCAATCAAGATTAATAGTCCATATTATTGGCCGCCGACTTTTCAAGGGACAATCATTACAAACCCTAATGAGCACATCCCCACTTCTATAAATAGGAAGGTGCTATTCCCTTGCAAACTCGGAAGAAAAAAGAGGAGGAGAATTCCAGAGAGAAGTAGATTCTCTCCACCCGGCTGGACGTACAGAGAGACAATAGCACGCACAGAAGAGTCTTTCCACACATCCCGAGAGCATTTTTTCATCAGAGCCAAGGCTACGTCTGATCGTCCAAGGAGTAAGGCAGAGCTGCGGTCACTTTCCCGAGCCTCTATCGTCACCCCCAGAATCAAAAATAAACAATCATACTTAGATTGCTGTACCTAGGTCTTCATTCCTAGGCTTTTTTTTTGCGAGCGAGTTTGTATTGTGAGTCTAAGTTCAGTCCTCTTATAAAATTGTTCTGCACTTTTACAATCAATGGCAAACAAGACTGAGATGGAGAATGATAAAAACTAGGAGATTACTACCCCTATTATTATCTTGTTCATGAATTTGGAGTACACCGAAAGAATGTCTAGATCAGAAACGGGTTTCTTGATATACACATTCGGGTGAAGGGGCTATTTAACCTCCTTTAGACGAAAAGGATGAAGGTGCTTGATCATCACCTTGACTGGATGTTGCATAGACCGAAGCCACCTGTAACTCATCTTTATTGTCCAAAAGTTGTCCAAGACATAACAAATCTTGATGGTTTGATTGCTATCTTGTGAAGACAGATCGCCTAAATGGTTGATCAACTATTTTTGAGTAGAACAGTTGATAACAATCTTTGCACAGGAATGTCTTTAATGAAACATAACTGTATTCGACGACACCTCTGTTGATTTACGCTTATGCTGAAGTATATTACGCAATCCAACAGAAGGGTGTATGACATCCTTTCCCTTTTTATGTAAAGAACCGAGTAGTTATCTTGAACCGTGCATTTCCGGAATTGGGATAATCTAAAAAAGACTATTTCTGCGAATTCCTTCTGGTTATTCTAAAACTTTCCAAGGCCTGCCTTGAGAATGAGAATGTTGGTATTGTTGTCTTTGGTAGTGATACCGCTATTAAAGAAGGAGATCTTTTCATGCGTACTGGATCTATTATGGATGTACCTACAGAAAAGACCATATTAGGCCGGCCTTTGGAAATGGTAAATAAGTTCCTTGCCTTCCTTAGCGTCGAAGGTGCGTAGTGCACTATTCGCTTTCAGTAAAGTTGTGTACACCGCCAACAAAGACAAGCAATACTGGGTCTTCAAGGAAGTGGTTAGGTCCTTAGCTTCAGAAGTCGTTACTTGACAAAACAACTTCCAATTCTGCCGGACAAAGTCCATGCATGGAAAAGTTGGTTTTTGAACTCGTCGACCTATTTTATGTACATGAAAAATCCTAGTACTTAGGTCTCAAGATGTTTTGTCATGTGGAATCATTTTAGGAACATTGGGAAGCAATGTACATGAATCCACCGCATGTGGAAGAGGGGTGCATGGCAAGTTAGAGTGCATAGGTTTTAGCTTTTACAACTTTCCATCGCCTGCACGCATAACACGAAGATGTGCATGAACTGGACCATCTTTATAACGCATAGAATTTGACGAGAAAGAATGTCTATAGAAGACCGACTTCTAGTCTCCAGTTATGCGTCTAAATTCTATATTTTAGCAGGAATCTCAACTCGATTCACCAAGTGTGAGGCAGAAATTCCAACATTTCAATCTTTAGCATCGTAGTGTTTTCCTTTGCCAAAATTTAATGTTGTGCATTATTGTTGCCTAAGCTGGTGTAAACAGTTTTGTCATAAATGTCAGGCTTCTTCTTGGATGCATGCTTGGCATGCGCCATCTTGGTATACTTCTACTTTCGAACAACACAGGACTTAGTTGATGGTTCACTTGTAGGGCCTTTTTCTGCACGCATGGTGTAGATCATGAGTCTCAACAGCAAAAACGTCTTTAGACAGTATTGTGGCTGATACTGAGCCATGTACCTTCGAACTATCATTTTGGCTCATAGTGGCCAGAGCTTTCCCTTTGCCATCTCTAGCATTAGGAAGGGCGGAGAGAGGCTTTGGGACCTAGGCTTTACGAGCACGCTTAGCTTTCTGTCCCTTGGCGGCCCGAGTAGAGTCTTTGTCGGACAGCATTATTTCATAGGCTTGTTAGTCAAATTGCAAGACCAATGTCTTCTCAACTGAACCAAGCTTAGTTACATTAGATTGTGCCACCAATTTCTCATCGGTGAATAAAGTCGTCCCCAGCAGAGTCGTTATTTTTGTTTCAACACAAAAAGGGTCCCAAAATATAGAATCTTTTGTATTATTTTAAAGAGAAGGTACAACAAGAATCTTAAGCAAGAATTCTGAGTACAATATAATCTCGGAATTAGGGCGATGGAGAATAAGTCTACTTCGACTTCTTTAATCTATTGACGATCTGATGCAGAAATTAATGAAGCGTGGCGGTTGATGAACTCTCGGTAGAAAGGAAAACTTTATCACTGAAAGCTCTTTCTCTTTCTGAAAGTTCTTTAGCAAAAAAGCAGTATACATAGTCTCTCCTTATGCATGTGTTCTCTCCGTATATGTTCTTGCGCGAGGAATGAACTATCCTCTATTTATAGCTTTTTTTTACTGGAATAGCCATGTGCGTATGTGAAAAAAATACACTGTCTTCTGCCTCAGAGACGCATAAAACTGGGTAGGCATATGAGCCTTCAGGGGTTAGTGGAGAGTGAACATGCTCGAGAATCACGCATAGCTTGCCACGTATTCTAAGACGTTCTGCACGAAATACTGCCATGTCAGTACACGATCTATTTGATGTGGATTAGCCATGTGTCTAATTACTTTGAACGCATAGCATTTGATTGCTTACTACAAACAGTAACTTTCTTTGAATAACTATGGGTCAATCAACACTTGAATGCATAACTTTTCAATTCTAGATTAGAAAACACAGTTCTGGAAGTCGACGCATACAACTGCTTCCTTTTGGCAAAATGTAATGAAGAAGGTAAGGTTGTTACTGACGTATTCCTTGTAGTCTGAACACTGCACACTGCCCGAGGTTTGTCTTTTTCACACATGAGATAAAAAAGCACATCATACGTCTGGATGAACCATGCGTTTGTCTAGCCCATCCCTTGAACATGTGTCTTTTTTAGAAGCATTAAGTTCTTTGGCTAACACTTTTGACTTAGGAATGTTTTTAGACGCATGAAACATATGCATCTCTTTTTGATATTTTTCATGCTTCTACAGGGGTTACATCCATCCCAACTTAGAAGAAATTTATTCCTGAAATTTAGAATATAGTCACGAATAGGAATACGATAATTGAATGTTTATGAAAATTAAATGTCGTACGTAAGTTCGTACCTGACTCCTCAAACAAATGAGAAAAACATTCCAGAATAGAATTCTCGCACTCCCAAGTCGATTAATCCTGTAAGTGATGCTACCATACAACACAGAATAGTCGAATAGTCTGCCCTCTCATCACCTTCTCAGTGCAGTAGAGGATCTCAACTGGTTGCTCCTCATAGGACAGACTCAGCCCTACTGTCATCTCTGAATGATCAAGTATGTGACTTAGGTCAGCCACGTATCTTTTCAACTGCTACACGTGGAACGTCATGCACGCCTTCTAGTGATTGAGGCAATATAAGTCTGTAAGCCACCTCGCCAATCTGCTCCAAGATATTAAATGGTTCGATGTACCTCGGACTTAGCTTGCCTCTCGCTCCAAATTAGATAGCACCTTAGGTAGGCGAGGTCTTTAAGAATACATGATAGCCTTCTTTGAACTCCAAAGGTTAGCGATGCGCATTTGTCCAGTGCTTATGTCTATCCCGTGCTTTTCGATAGTGACCCAGATTCTTCTTTACCTTTTTAACTGTACTAGTCACAAACTTTATCCCCAAATCTGCCTATTCCTGACATTTCTCCAACATACGAAAGAACGACACTTTCTCTCATAATGTGCATAGAAGGGTGCCATCTAAATGTTGGCCTAGTAACTATTATTGTATGAGAATTCAACCAAATGTAGGTTTTCCTCCCATGATCCTCCAAAATCAATCATACATGCTCTAAGAATATCCTCCAATGTCTGGATAGTCCGCTCAGACTGGCCATCTATCTGAGGGTGGTATGAAGTGCTAACCTTCAGTCGAATCCCGAGGCTCTCCTGCATACTCCTCCATAAATGGGATGTGAATCTCGAGTCTCAATCTGACACAATACTGACTGGCACTCCATGTAATCGCACAATCTATCTCATGTACATATCATCCAAAATCTCTATGGATTGTCCAACTCTGAAGGGCAAAAAATGTACTGACTTGGTAAGTTAGTCCACGATAACCCAAATTGTATCCTTCCCGCAGGGGCGCCTCAGAAATCTAGCAAGAAAGTCCATCGTGATATGTTTCTACTTCCACTCAAGAATAGAAAGTAGCTATAATAGTCCTACTAATCTCTGTTGTTAGGCCTTGACCTGTCGACTGACAAAACATCTTACCATAAATCTAGCAATCTCCATCTTTATCCCATGCCACCAATAATGTTATCTTAAATCTCATTACATATTCATACCTCCGGAATAAATAGAATACACTGAACTGTGTGCCTCTGATATCAACTCCTGCCATAACTCTCCATTCGAAATATATAAGTGATTTCCACACCTTAATGTTCTGTCCTCATGAATCCATAGTTTGGTCTGTATGCCTGCCTCTGTCCTTTCTCGGAACCTTTGGAATCTAGCATCCGTAGGTAGTGTTGCCTTGATCTTCTCTGCCAATGAAGACTGAACCTCAAGGTTGGATAACTGCCTATCTATGCCGGGAAATATAATCTCTATCCCGAGCTCCTGGAGATCCTCCAATAAGCGATGTTGAGTCATCAAGAAGTATGTTACTAGCTTACTACTCAAAACATCTTCTACACCGTTCACCTTGCTGAGGTGATACTGTAGCTCGAACTCATAGTTATTCATCACTCTAGCCAACATCTTTGCCTTATAGTCTGTTCCTTCTAAGTGAATACATATTTCAGGCTCTTGTGATCGGTAAAAATTAATGCCTCTACAGCTTTAGTGCAAATACCACCACAGCTAGCTCTAAATCCTGCATCGAATAATTTTTCTCGTGTGTCCTCAACTGTCTCAATGCATATGCCACAACCTTGCCATGCTGCATCAGCATACATCCTAATCTGCTTCCAGATGTATCACTATAAACTAAAAGTCCTCCAGATCCCGTGGGAAGATTTAAGATATGTGTCATTCTCAAATATTTTTCAGCTCATCAAATGACAATGACACTCCTGATGGAATTGGAGATTCCTAGACCCTTTTTTTGGTGTGCGTATTGATCGATAGAAAGTTAAAAGGATCTAATACGTGTTCTAACCCTTCATAGGCGAAAACTAGGATTCACGAATTATACTGCGGCAGAAAGGAGACTAGTAATTCCTGGCAAACTTGAGCGGACGACCCCAAGATCTTCTGCACGTATTCCTTCATCGAGTTGGACATCGTGTGGGCGACGATATCCCAACCTTTTCTTCTCCTTAGAAGCCCTCTCTTTCTCTCCTTATGTGAATCACGAATTTAGAAAAAGTATTTGATTTCTGATCAGTAATCTGGCGGCCAGAGAATAGAGGATATATATAGGCTACGGCAGGGACCATGAGGAAAAATTAGGGTTAGGCCTCCTAACGGATCTGGATATCCCGTGTTCAGCCCGAACACACAATCCAGGCCTATTAATAATAGCTCGGTCCACTAATGAGCTATTGTTGCACTACCTCCCTAATCCCAAATTATGTTCGTGGGCTCCTTTTATTATATGCTCGTTTGGCTCCCCCTGTTAAGATATCGTATGGCTGTCGATCAAATTAAGTTACTGACAACTATATTGATTTGACATCTTTTATCCTTAAGTAGTACCGCTCAACTTTATTTGTCATGTCGGATATAATCCACCTGCAGGGTTTACATAACAATCCTTATGTGCTCCTTAAGGGGACATGATCAACCCGATGTATCGGGACATAGATTTCATTTATAATCAACAGCCCATCATACATACAATATTATTACCCAATTCATAGAGGTTGTTGATCCATAATGAATCTCACTCTTTTATGAGTCAAAGTAATGCACACTGTATATACATGTCTGTTATTATTTAAGAGCACAAGCATCCATAATGACAGAGGTGTTTGTTCTCTTATGTAGTCAGTACAAAGAGAACAACCTCAAATGGTCCTGTTCAATACACATAAATTGTACTAGTGTAAAGCTATTGTCAAGATAGACTAATACCAGATTATACTACAACCTTTCTAGTAGATTGTCCAAGTCCATCTAGGTTGTGAACTATTTACATACTCCATAGGGAACTGAAAATATGATCTTTTGTGTGACACCACACATCATATTATCTACAATATAGAATATCAGATATTTGCATTAACACTTGCAACAAATACAATATGCAAACATTTTTCCATATGATTCTTATTCAAAATTTAAGGAAATAATGTTACTACAAAAGTGATGCTTTTAGTATATAACCCTAACAATCTCCCACTTATACTCAAAGCATTGCTTTTTAGTATACTGTTACAAATCTCCCACTTATACTTAAAGCCATGCTATTACACATCTGACTCCTATTCCCTCAACATGACTATCAAAAGTCTTAGCTGGTAAGCTCTTTGTAAAGGGATAAGCTAGGTTGTCGGCTGATGCTATCTTGATCACAGCAACTTTTCCTTTCTTTACAAAATCTCGTATTAGGTGGTACTTACGCTCAATGTGTTATCTTATGGGCTCGTGGTTCCTTTAAGTTTGCAACTGCACCACTATTATCATAATAAAGTGTAATAGACTTAGGCAAACTAGGTACCACATCCAAGTCCAACTGAAAGTTTCTGAGCCAAATCGCTTCTTTGGCTGTCTGAGAGGCTGCCACATACTCGACTTCTATGATAGAATCAACAATACATTTTTGCTTGATACTTCTCCATACAATGGCTCTACCTTCCAAAGTAAACACATAACCTGAGGTAGATTTCCTGGAATTCTTATCTGACTGAAAATCTGAGTCTGTATAACCCAAGGGAACTAAACTATCTGCCTGGTAAACTAGTATATACTCTTTAGTCCTTTTTAGGTACTTCAAAATATGCTTTACGGCAGTCCAGTGCTCTTGTCCTAGTTTAGACTGATATCTGCTGACCATGCCTACGGCAAAGCAGATGTCTGGTCTCGTACATAGCATTGCATACATTAAGCTTCCTACTGCTGAAGCATACGGAACTGCCTTCATGTTCTCTATCTTTTTAGGTGTCCTCGGATACTGCTCCTTTGATAGAGCAATTCTATGTCTAAAAGGTAAGAAACCTTTCTTAGAATTTTGCATACTAAAACGAGTTAGTACAGTATCGATATAGGAAGCTTGGGATAAGCCCAACATCCTTTTCTTACGATCTCGTAGAACTTTGATCCCAAAGATGTGACCTACTTCTCTCAAGTCCTTCATATCAAACAGTTTGGATAACCATACATTTACATCAGATAACACCTTCACATTATTTCCAATGAGCAAGATGTCATCCACATAAAGTACTAGGAACACTACCACGTTTTCGTCACACTTTCTGTATACACATGATTCATCCAGACATTGATCAAATCCATAGGATTTTATCACCTGATCAAAATATATGTTCCAAGATCTGGAAGTTTGCTTAAATCCATAAATGGATTTCTTGAGCTTACAAACAAGATGCTCTTGGCCCTTTTTAATGAACCCGTCTGGTTGCTTCATATAGATGTCTTCCTTAAGACTTCCATTAAGGAAAGCTGTCTTGACATCCATTTGTCAAATTTCATAATTGAGATGAGCTACAATAGATAAAAGAATCCGGACAGACTTAAGCATGGCTACAGGAGAAAAGGTTTCTCATAATCGATACCCTCTCTTTGAGTAAAAACTTTTGCTACAAGCCGAGCTTTAAAGGTTTCAACTTTACCGTCTGATCCTCTTTTTCTCTTATAGACCCACTTGTATCCAATGGCTTTTACACCAATGGGTTGTTCTACAAGTTCCTAGACCTGATTAGAATCCATAGATTCTTTTTCAGATATCATTGCTTTTTGGCAAGACTCTGCATCTTTATCTTGAAGTGCTTCATTATAGGTACATGGATCATAATCTTATTCCTCAGGGATGAAGTCTGACGACTCTTCCAAGAACATATATCTATCAGGTTGTATCACAACCCTTCCACAACGACGAGGCACTATCTGTTATGGTGTAACATTTGTGACACGTTGTGCAGTTATTTGTGGTTTATCCTCTTGTACTGTTGGTACTGAAGTACTTGGTGTCTCATGTCTCAGTTCTTCTAGAATAACTCTACTTGTGGGTTTATGGTTCATCACATAGTCTTCCTCTAAGAATCGGGCATTGGTGCTAATAATGACCTTCTGATCCTTAGGACTATAAAATAAACCTGCTTTTATTCCTTTTGGATAGCCTACAAACAAGCGTACTTCTATACGAGATTCTAACTTATCTGCTTTCCCATTCAGCACATTTGCTGGACTACCCCAAATGTGAACATGTTTCAGACTAGGCTTACGCCCAATCCACAGCTCTATGGGAGTAAGAGGTACTGACTTAGAAGGAACCAAGTTCAAAATATAAGCTGCAGTCTCTAAGGCATATCCAAAATGAATCTGGCAAATCTGAATAACTCATCATTGATCTAACCATCTCCATAAGAGTTCTGTTCCTTCTTTCGGCTACACCATTCTGCTGGGGCGTTCCAGGTGCAGTCAATTGGGATGCAATACCAGCCTCTGATAAATAATCCCTAAACTCTCCAAAGATGTACTCGCCACTACGATCTGATCGTAATGACTTGATACATTTTTTATGATATTTCTCCATTTCAGCCTTGTACTCTTTAAATTTCTCAAAGCACTCAGACTTACGGCGGATCAAATAAATATATCCATACCTTAAATAATCGTCAATAAATGTGACAAAATATTCAAAGCCACCTCTATCTTGGATAGTCATGGGTCCACACAAATCAGAATGAACCAATTCCAACACATCTTTGGCCCTATACCCCTTCGCCGTAGAAGGCCTTTTGGTCATTTTACCTTCCAAGCAGGATTCACAGACTGGTAGTGCCTCAACTTCCAATGAACTCAAAGGTCCATCTTCAACCATTCTTTGAATCTTTCTTATGTTAATATGCCTCAATTGCAAGTGCCAAAGATATGTTTCGTTCATACAAGAAGGTTCTTTTCTCTTATTTAAGTTAGATGACATATTATTCATTTTCATAAGTTGTATTATGGACGAAATAGGATTAATGACATACAGATTATCAACCAATGCACCAGAACAGATAAAATTTTTGTTCTTTCTAATAACAATATTGTCATTAAAATAAACTGAATATCCATCCTTAACTAATATAGAAACAGAAACTAAATTCCTTCTAAGTGAAGGTGCATAAAGACAATCTCTCAATGTCAAAGACTTATTTGTACCAAAAGATAAAGTAATATCTCCTAATGCAACGACCGATACTTTTGTAGCATCACTCATGAACAAGCATATCTCTCCATCACTAAGCCGTCTGGTTTTCTGGAACCCCTACAATGTATTGCAGACATGATTAGTGGCTCATGTATCTTCACACCAGGTGCCGGTAGATAACACTGCTAAACATGTTTCAACTACTAGTAAATGAGATATACCTTCTTCGTTCCCTTCTTTGAGAAGTGGACAATCAGTCTTCGAATGTCCGGACCCTTTGCACTTGAAATATTTACCTTTCGACTTTTTTACCGTACCTTGAGGTCCCATGCCCTTCTTTGCTGAGTTTGCCTGTTTCTGAATGTTATTCTTCTTCTTACCGCCTTTTAGCTTAGAAGTAGAAGCCTTTTCAGAAACAAAAATATGACTACTCTGCCTAAAGAGAGATTAAGCATCCTGTAGCTCTTTTGCAAGTTCTGCCAAACTATACAACCTTTTGTTCATGTTGTAATTAAGGTAAAAAATTTTAAAACTTTTAGGCAGAGTTCCGAGAATGATATCGACCTGGGATTCCCCATCGATTTCAGCTCCAAGGATCTCCATGTCATTCAGATGACCCATCATCTTGAGAACATGATCCCTTACTGGTGTACCGTCAGCCATTTTTGTATTCATCAAACATTTCATAGCAAACTGCCTAGCGGCTCTACTCTGATGTTCGAAGAGTTCCTTGAGGTTATACATCATGTCATAAGCTGTGGCCATGGCCTGATGCTGTTGTTGCAGTACATTTGACATAGATGCCAGAATGTAACACCGCGCCATCTTATCTACCTTTTTCCACATCTTATAAGCCTATTCGATCTCTTCATCAGAGTTAACATCAGGCTTAGGTGGGTATTCCTCAACAAGTACATATTTGTACTCCTCAGCAGTCAGAACAATGTCTAAATTATGCTTCCAATCAATATAATTTGGTCCAGTAAGTTTGTTTTCTTTAAGAATCACCATAAGTGGACTGAAAGGCTCTAGTCTTTTGGTTTAGCAAAAAGCAAAATTATTTTGCATTATCGACTATTGAGGTCGAGTATATCGTCGTAGGATGTTGTTGTGTACAAATTTTATGGATGAAGTAAACCCTAGAAGACTTTGATTTACACTACACACACATATCCATTTTCTATTATAACACTTGCAATATGAATATGACTAAAAATCCTGTAAGTCACACTCGTACTAAGCATATTGAGATTAGACATCACTTTCTTAGAGATTATCAAGCAAATGGAGATATTAATTTAGAATATATAGACATAGAAAAACAATCGGCTGACATCTTTACAAAACCCTTAGCAGAAGATAGATTCAATTATTTATGTCAAGAATTAGGAATTTCAGATATCAAAAATATTAATTAATTTTATCTTATTAATTATATTTTAATATACAAAAAAAGTTTTTGAGATGAGCCTACAAATTGTCTGTCTGTCGCCACGGCTACGGCTAAAGCGAAACAGTACTTAAGTGTCCCCCGGTGGACCTCCGTTATCAAGGACAGTACCCCTACTACTAATCTGAGACAGTCGCTGCATAACAAAATTTAATTCGTAAAATAATTTTAATTATATTAATAAATTTTAAAATTACTAATTTTGGAATTAAATAATTGAAATGGAATGGTAAATTTAAAGTGACATTTTGGATTTTGTACAAAATAGCCTCAACAGAGTTCATGGCGAACTCGGTTGGTGTCAATTTTATACAGAATCCGAATGGCCCACTTTTTATTTCTTCTTTCTCCTCCTCAAACAGCCACGCAGTAGCCAAGAACTGAGAAAACCTACTAACCCTAGTTTTTTAAACTTTGATTTCTCCCTACTCCTTCAGAATTTTACATTAAAATTTTGGAATCGGGCTTGGTATCTCCTTCTCTTCTATATACTCAAATCTGAGAAGGTATAATTTCCTCTATCTCTCTATCTCTTAATTTTTTTCAAATTCATAGAAACTTTCTATTTTATTGAAAATTATGCCTAGAGTTAGCAATCCTTTAAAGAGAAAGAAGACGACTAGTGATATGGCCTCGTCTTCTGATCCTACCCTGGGATCTCTCTTTTCGTCCTTCCAAACGGATGACGGGACATTCATTAAGTTTTTCTTTGAAACTCTAGAACAATCTTTACTATGGTATGCAGATTTTTTATTCGTAATATTTGCCCCAGCACACTGATAAAATGGACGATCTTTTCGTCATATAAACCATATTTTTAAGCTTTAGGATTGCATGTTCTTGTCACACATTTGTTTTCTATTGTCACCAATGTAATTAGGTTATTTTACTGTAATTTTACTCTTGTTGATGATGACTATCTTGTGAAAAGCCTCATTGTTGGCATTGATATTCAATTCAATGATAAAGATCTATCGAAGATCCTACAAATTCCGAACGTAGGTGAGCCACTTATCGATATCACTTATTTAAATTTTCCAACGACATGACTTTGACCAATTTCAAGAATCAATTCTGTGCTCTTGATCCTGTGCGTCCTGACAAGTTTAAAGCCATGAACTTGAGTTTGCTCTTCTATGAGTTACATCGGAGCATCTTTTCCATCATACTACCCAAGTCCACCTCAAAAGAAGACATAACCAGTCTTGAATTGACTGTTATCTACCATATTCGTCATGGAATTCCCTTTTTTGTTCCTAAGACTATTATCTGGATGATGGCTAGGTGTCGTGAGATGAATAAGAATCTTCTTTACACGATGATCCTACCTATCATCTTTCAGCATTTCTTCTTGTGCTCGTGACTCTGAGCCCAAACATCTGTAGCTTTTACATCATAGTTCCTCTGTCCCTCCTGCTTCTCCTATTGTACCATCTTCTCCACCTTAGACCTATCTTATGTCCTTTGAGGGCATCCATCAGCATTTGAATGAGTTGCAGCATGCTCAACCGGATGAGCACAACTCTTTGCGAGCGTATATGATCGAGATATTAAAGGAACAAAAGTTCTGAAATACCAGTCTATTTTAGGCCCTTGTTAACTCTTTTATAGATCTGTGTCTCGCTCATACTGATCAGCATGCCAGTTCTCTTCTATGAGATCCTATTGTTTTTGGTTACTACTATGAGGATGAGGCGGTTCATCATTTCTTCAACCTCGGTAATGCCTATGATTGGTACCATGGTCCTGGTGCAACTCCATATCCGTCTCATAGAACTGGTACTTTTGGTATTGGACCTTCCGGACATGGTGATGCTGATGTAGCCCATGATGATGATGATTCTGCCTAGATAAGGACTTGATGTAGATGCTACAATTTTTGTCTAGATGTTACCTTATTAAACTCTGCTTATGTCTATATTTTCTGGGAAATACTCCTATATTCCAAGATAGTACTTTTACTTTATGCATTTTTTCTTTGACTTCTGAGATTCTAAGTTTGTTGTTCCAAACACTTTTTATTTTATGCATTTTCCTTTTAGCATTGATTGTCCCTTTTGGTATGCAATTATGCTTAGCATTATCTTTCATATTACCTATACTACTACTTCAAATTATAATCTGCCTGTAAAATTTATGTTATTTTCTTTATATTATCTCTGTATTTTTTACTATTTGTTGCTTAAAGCATAAATTGCGAGGTAGCTTATATCTTTGCAATTATTTTTTTAAGTTACAACATGGAAGAAAAGGATCTATTTTTTTAGGATAATATATGCCAAGAGGAGACAGTACCAAACACATACATTTTGAGATTTTCAAATCAAGATAAAGATGTTTCATCGGTCAAAGTTTGCCAATTATCCAAATGGGGGAGATTGTTGGCCCAGTGATCATGGTCGAACCGGATTTTAATAATTGATCTAACACGATCTCGATATAAGGGCTACTTGGACAAACTACGACAGCCTATGCCTACTACCGTTCAAGACTTGGAGCTCTGTTTGTCGTTGCATCTGTATTTTAATTTTCAATGTACCTTTATATTTTATTGAGTCTAGAAATACAATGTAAATCGCGTCGTATTGGCAAATAGGCTATCGAAAAAAACATTTTGAAAATACCCTTTTATTTTGAAAAAATGTCTACTCATAAAAGTTTTAACTACTTCCTAACTGCTTGAAAATTTTAAAAGCCCAAAACTGAGTTACAAACCCAAAATCAATCCATTCTAGACTAGCTGAATTCTAGTCAAATTTGTTCAGAATTCGGCTACCCTGAAAGTTGGATTTTAAACTCAGTCTTTTTGCAGTTACGGATGGAACGACTGTATGCCAAGATTCTTTTATCGAATTATGCCTGAATTCTGCCCGGATTCTTCCTTTATAAAGCCTATAAATAGTGAAGAAATTCTAACGTTTCAACACACCCATTCAATTTTTATATCTCTTCTCTCTAAGCTTACTACGGTCTTCCAAAGTCCCACTAAGTTTTTAATTTCAAATTTCAGGCCAGTTACAATCCTCTAGTCGATTTTCCAACGCGATACAGTCTAGAAGTTCAGAGTGATTTTAATTAAGAGGCTTGACAGAAGTAAGATACTTTACAATTGAAGTCGGTCGAGCACTTCGGATCAAAGCTCGCATTTGTAGAAGTTGACAAGGACTTCGAATGAAAACTTATGATTTTTCCATAGTACATTTTAATTGGGAGCTAGAGTTCTTTCGATTGGATTAGTCCTCACGAAAGGGATACTAGTATACATCGTCATCTTTGAGTTTGCTTTCTACACTTTACTTGTACTTATAATTGTGATATATTTCTCTGATCTTGCTGCTAACATTTTTATAGCTAATATTCTGCTGCCTACTCTATTTATCCTCCCTCTAGAGTATATGGCTTTACATTTAATTCCTACAATTGTGACCCTAGCGAAGACGGCTATTACTGTGGGGCAGACCCATCAGCGGATGGATATGATCGCGACTCAGGATGAGGAATTTTTAATCAAATGTTAGTATCTGGAATGCTCTCTCTGGTAGATGGAGTGAGCAGATACTACCTAAAACCATAATTTTTATTTGGAGATAAGGTTGTATGCGAAGAAGCTGGGATCATGACGCTGAAAGAGGAATGTTCTTTGAGGCTCATGGCCTTAAGATGCGTCTTCCAATAATGGGTTGCCAACTATCGCTTTCTATATTCACTTTCCTTACCACACAAAGAGTGATGGACTATGAGTTGACTCCTAGTTAAGTCGAGGCGGTGTCTGGACGCTTTAAGGTGAAGTCCTCCATGCGTCATAGAGATATATTTGAAGCGGCGCGAGGAGGACCTTCTTCTTCCCTGCGGGTGCTTCTCCCGGGGAATATAGTTAATGAGGTATGCCCGTAGTCCTTGGCCTTCAGGGCTACCACTTTCATTACTCAGGTGCTGGAAGATGGTCTATTATATCCTCTAGGTGTCTTCCATCTCACCAGTTGGGTTCACAGCAACCGTGAGTGGTATGATCTGACCGTATGGGTCCTTACTGAGTACGAAGTCTGTTGAAGAGACTTGGGCTCTGTTATGCCATATGGGCTACCCAATATGAGATCGAGGTGAACCAACATATGTTCTTAGTTTTGGTTGAAATGTACAACCCATATACTGGTACCTTCTTCGTTCCTGGTAGAGAAATAGGCTTAGCACTGCACGAGATGCATGCTATCTCCAAGTTGCCTTGCGGATCCGAACCCTATGAAGAGTACACCCCTACAAATAAGGAGCTTACTGCAATAGAGAAAAAGGATGCTAATATGGCGGCCGATTATAGAGAACTGCTATGACATCATACAATCTACCAATGTCACGATAGCCAACGGTCCACTCCCCATGTTTTAGGAACGAAATCGTAAAGCATAATACTCTAGAGGAGGGGTGAATAGAGTAGGCAGCGGAATATTGCTAATTAAAAACTTGTTAGCAGTTAAATCACAGAAATAATATCAATAATCATAAAGTAATAATTGTAAAGAAAAGAGATCAGAAGGTAAACACAAACACAACGATGTATACTGGTTTCCCTCTTGTGAGGACTAGTCCAGTCGGAAGAACTCTAGCTTACAGTTGAATCCACTATTGAAAAATCTTGCAAGTTTTTATATGACGTCCTTGCAACTTCTACAGACGCGAGCTTTGATATGAAGAACTCGACCAACTTCAATTTTGAAGAGACTTTCTTCAATCAAGCCTCTGTTTACAATTTCTCTGAAATCTTTTAGACCGCACCTTACCAACAAATTGACTAGAGAATTGTAACTGGCTTGGAATTTAAAAATGAAAGCTTTTTAGAAAACTCTTTTGAAAGAAACGTAAGCTTAGAAGAGAAGAAAAGAAATTGAATGAGTGATTTGAAATGATCAGATTCTTCTCTATTTATAGTTTTTCCAAAGGCAGAACTCTGGTAGAATTCGGACAGAACTCTATGTAACAATCCGCAACTGAAGGGAGACCAAGTTTTTCAAATGTTTAAAAATCAAACGCTTACTAACCGAACTCGGGCCGAGTTCTGTCAGGGTTGGTCAGGGTTATTTCAAAAGTGATTTTTGGGCTTTTTAAAATCCTTCAGAAGCTTTTATAAATAAGGGATGTTTTTCAAAAACATAGGTCATTTTTTAAAAACGATTTTGGATAGCCTATTTGCCAGTACGACTCGGTGTACAATGTATTCCTAGACTCAATAAAAGTAAAAATTATATTTCATAAAGAAATACAGTCTCGAGTGGCAAACATAGCTTCGGTCTTGAACTGAGTAGATGTCCGATCTTGATCAGTGTCCAAGTGTCCAAAACGTCTTTGAGTAAACATCTGAGTAGCTCCGTATATCGAGACAGGGTTTGATCAATTATTAAAATCAGGTTTGACCATGACCATTGGGCCAACAATCTCCCCCATTTTGATAATTGACAAACCTTGACCGATATAACATCTTCGATCAATAAGATTTGAAAGATAATCAAAATTGTATTATATCATGAAAAATATTCCTGTATCCTTCATTAGATGTTCGATCCTATTTCTCCTCCGCTGTCACTTAGCAAAATAATTGCAAAGAGAGAAGCTCCTCCGCAATATATGCTTAAGAACAATCGTTGAAGAAATATAAACATAATAAATAGAAAAAGAACATTTTATAGGCAGTTTATATTTCGTAGGAAGTTAATATTGAAGCATAAGGAGATAGTGCTAAGAAATATGAAAAATGCTGAACTGAATAAAAATATACAAAAAAACGTGTTCACAAAATATCATCTCAGACAAACTCAATCTCAGTGTAAAATAATTCCAGACACCTGTTGTCCTGGTCGGGGTGCTGGGAGTGTAGGAGTTGTCGGCCTCGGGGTCTGTCGAGCATATACAATCGCCTGCTGCTTTGGACAATCCTTGACCATATGCTAGCTGGATCCACACCTCAAGCACCATCCATGACGGATCCGACAGTCTCTCTATACATGTCCTTCTTGTAATGACCCGCTCTGCCCTAGCGGAACGCCGATTCAAACGGCAAGTGCAACGACTCAAACGAGCCGTCGACCCGAAGAGTTGGCATCGACCTGATAAAGAATCGATGCAAGGCTTACATTGGCCCGACAAAATGAATCCAGACTTAGACTTTCAAAGGCGCGCTCAAAGTATCGCTCGGCCGATGCGAACATCGCTAAGGTGGGTGGCTCCGATGAACCCGTCTTTGCTTAGCCTAGACACATAACAATACGGACACTATCACGAGAATCGCTAGGCGATAACACCGTGCATGCTAATAAATGACTCAACGCACCAAGCTAAGGAAATAATCCCATCTTGCATGCTAGAACATGGAAAAGAACTCGACAAATACAGAAACTCTCGCACCGCGCTCTACGCTCGTGCTAAGGCACAAGCTTACGTTTATGTTCCTTATGCGGCAAACAATGAAACAATGAATGGATTACAACAATGAAACGGAAAGACTATCAATATATTCGTTCCGAGTAGAGTATAGCAACATTGAAAGGGTATAAGACCGATGGGTCGCCAAGGCGATTCCCGTACTGGGAGTTGCGTAATGCGTGAATGAATGAATCAACAAATGAATGAATAAATGAATAAATACGTGAATGAATCGATGAACGAACGAACAAGTGAAATAAAGAAAGAAAAGAAAGAATACATGACAGATAAGAAAGGAAAGAATGGTTAGCGACAGGTGTGACGGGCACGTGCAACGGGGCTCGCTACCCGCGCTGTACGGACGCCAACCTAGTCGATAACACATTATGGCTAAGGGTTAGCCTACGGCTCGGATATAGCCGCTAAGTTTAAATGACAAGATAATACGAAATGGTTGTGGACAAACGGCACGAGCGATGGAGGGGACTACCGTGGCCGTGCAGTGATTCTGCGGCACGGGCGTTGTGTGGAGTATACCGTGGCCGGCCTAGGCGGAATCAAAAGCGGGGCTTACGGGCTGCCTGGGTGCGGGCTTGGGCACCGGGAGACGTAAGTGCAGGGTATTTCAAGAGACTTAACGGGGTGTACCAGCCATCACCCTACGCTAAGTTAAGAAATACCAAGGAGAAATATCCAAAATGGCTTGTCAAGCCAGCGACCGATGCATATAGATTAAGTGGACTTTGCTGGTGGCTATCCACGTGCAAGTCCTTGCATTGAAATCAAAGTAGTCTAAGTTAAATGAACAATCGCCTACTAAATGGCTTGAAATGTATCACACCAAATGATAATGAATACTTCGTGCAAATGAAATTGAAAACACCCCTACGACGCATTAGAATCTAAGGCAGGAACACGCCCTTGGCACTGAATGTTTACATGAATCATGATAAGTTGAAATATATAAATTGTTGACTAACTTGGTTTACATTGAACAGAGAAGGCCGGACGGTAAGTATGGGTAAGTCATGTATGTATTTCCATGCGACACTTAAAATTGGCAACACGAGATAGGCTATGAAATATGCCATGAAAGTGACCCTAAGGCAAGATTAGAAAGACAATGAATGATAGACGGTGCACAAAAGTAAATATAACATGTTTGGTAATGATAGCATTGTGGGCAAGCTAGCCTCCCCACCAGTGCATAATAATATACTGATAACGCCACAGTCTGCTTGCAGGAAGCAGGGAACATCGTCGGGTGCAGAGCTTCCCTCGAACGTGCTAAGGCACGGAGCTATCTCTCGAGCCTTGGAGCGTTGCAAGGAGCTGGAGCACCATATACAGGACATAATGTATTGGAACATCGTCATGAATCATTCCATCTTGTAAGCCACTTGGTACGCCTTTTATGTTTCAGAGAGAGAGAGCTTGAGCGACTTGTAAACTCGGCCTAGCGCCGCTTGTAAACTTCTTGAATATCAATAAAAGAGTTTGAATTCGCTTCTACTTGTGTTCATTTACTTTCCGCTGTAAATGGGGACACTCTGTGCGACTCTGTGGCCTAGCTCAAATCAGTCGTTTCTGGACTTGGCCTTGCATGGGCGCAACCTAGGCCCGTGCGGCATCACGCCTTAGCGAGGACTATCGATCCTACGGGAGCGGGGCATGACAGATTGGTATCAGAGCACGGCTTTACGTCCTTGGACTTTATTTTGATTCTCTCAGTTTTGAAAGCTCGTTGGAAATAAAGAAGTATACGCTCTCTCTCATTATGCCTTGGGATGTTCCATACAATAAGTCTAATATTTTCAAAAGCTCGTACAAGTACTCGGTTGAACGGGATCGATAGGCGAAGGCCTTTGTGCCGAACGATGTTAAACTTGACTCGATAGAGAACACATGCTAAGTTAACATGTCACGTCCGTGCATACTAGTCTTGCGTCGACCTAGCAAATGAGCGTGCAAACTCGAATATAGTCCGCACGGGATAGCTATGCACACGGCCTTTTGGCTAAGTTGTGCCGAGTGTCGCGCACCTCAACTTTTGGATGCAATCGGGTTGCGAGCGATATCAAGTATCGCTCGATCGAGAACGGAGATACACTTTGGGTGTCTATCGATAGGAACGCTATCGAGTTAACGCTTAGGCGTACCCGAAAAGATTGGCTTGGATTTTAAGGATTAGTGGGAACGATTTAGTACGTCGAGGAGACATGAGCGATTACGCTAGAGATTTGTCGAACGAATCTGAAGGATGTCTTAGCGAATAACGCGAACGTGACTGAGGACTAGATCGTATGGCTTGAATCTGAGTGGTTTATGTGATAGGTTCGGAGAAGAATAAGAATGAGTGTCGACGACTAGTCGAGTGGCTCGAACCCTGAGTGGTGTATGGACATCATAGAAATTGTTCGAGCGAGACTAAAGGATTTACGGATAGTACGAGTATGTCGGCGAGGCGATGTGATCGTGCATAGCCTTAGAACGTGTTGTAGGACCATTGAGCACCTCTAGAGGGGGATGAATAGAGTGTGTGCGTGTGCAGCGAAAAACAGTCACCAATTAAAATATTAAGCAATTATACATTATGGCATATAAAAGACGGTAAATAAAATGCGGTAAAGTAAGAGTCAAGAATTCAAACTCAGTGAACACCACGATGTATACTGGTTTTCCTCTGAGAGGACTAGTCTAGTCGTGAGTACTCTTGCTCGCTGTTAATCCACTATGACACAAGCTTTAACTGAGCGCTTGCAACTCTTACAACACCGTGCTTGGCGACAAGTGCACGACCGACTTCATAACATCATGCTTGGTGACGAGCGCACGACCGACTCCATAAGGCAATTGGAAAACTGGAAAGTTTTCTGAATATAACCTTCGATACAACTCTTCAACACCAAACTCTAGATTAAACAGAAACTGTACTGGCTTGGCTAAGAGTCGTAAAGGCTTAGATGTGAAAGTAAAAGCTCAGAACACTTTAGATAGAGAAGAGAATAGATGAAATTGGATTGTTTTAGAAGAATGGTAATCTCAACTCTATTTATAGTATTTTTGGGGAACCGAACTCGGGCAGAGTTCGGGCAGAGTTCGGATGCTAGGATTTCGCATACGAACGTTGGATGCAGACTTGGTGGGAACTAAAATTCAAATAACCCAGATCGAACTCGGGCCGAACTCGGACCGAACTCGGTCAGAGTTCTGCCAGAGTTCTGCTGGTTCAGAACAGTAAGGAATAAACCAAATTTGCATAGGTTTTGGACTTTTTGGAATTGTAGATTTTTCTGGATAAGTAGGTAGGCTTATTTTTGTTTGTGGACTAAGAAAAACCTAAGCCAGTACCGATCCGATCAATCTCATATTTTTCCTATACTCAATAAAAGAAAATACAGAATAAATATGAAAACCAATAGCCCTTTTGATGACGTCTTTTTCCTGACATTAGAAGACGCATTTTTCCTTGACGGCAATCGTCCAAAGATAAACATATATGAAAATCTGAATACCTTTCGGGTGCTTCGCCCCCGAACCCCTGACGGGGGGGGGGCGCTGCCCCCTCGACCCCTGTCTGCTGACCGTGCAGCGAAACCCCCGATGCGAGGCCCCGGATAGGTCGTTGGGCGTTTCAGAGAAATTTTCTTGTATAACACCGTCTTTGGACCATCAAATATTGTTCATTGCATATATTCTGGTTTGATCATACTTACTGCTTGTCTGCAAGTACATGTTAGACAAACAAAACAATATGATGCAGTATGATATATTAGAACATTTAGGACAATGCTAAGTTTAGGTAGCAATATGATAGTGATTACATGAATATTAGTGACGTCATTATGTTAAACTTAATTGATTAGCCATATTCAAAAACATGATATAACCATTGGGCTAACACGTGTCACGTTTTTTGAATATGGCAAATCCTTTATGTTTAATATATATACAATAGTCATGTATCATTAATAAACACATAATACTAGAATATTGTGTGCTAACTTAAACTTATTTCTCCCCCTTTGACATGATCAAAAATAAGCTCCCCCGTAATTAGAGCTAAAATGAACTCAAGCATAAGTAAATGAGGAAAGCAAAAATAATTATGAAAAAGGATTACGAGAACAGTGAAACGACAAGTTTAGAAAATTACATAACTAAAGTAGAAAATTTTGTCAACAGAAATATAATATAGTTGGTTGAACGTAAACATTGAAATCAATCAATACATAGTTTACCAACTAGAAATCCAAAAATGAAATATGTTTTGAATGTCATTTGACTAAAAAAATCTATCAATATAGTAAGAATCAATCATTGGTCATAAATAAATCACGAGGAATAAAAATTCGCAGATCTAGTATATATAAAAGAAAAAAATATAATGAGACTTTTAACAATGATCACAAAAAAAAAATATGATTCATAATTTGCCCATACAAATTAGTAAATCAATTCCATAAAGAGTATAATCATTGAAAAGACATCAAAATACGTATACTAGAATCTATGCAAAATCTATACCAAAGTTCATTCATTTGAATTCAATTACCTTAGCATGATATATATCCATCAGATAAACAAGAAGGTAATGAAGACAAAATACTTGAGAAGGAGAAATTCAGTCGACTTGAATGCTCCCCCGCAAAGTACTATCAGTCTAAATATAGATAATCATGAACTTTGAGATAAAACCTCAATAAGAAATGCCAAAAAGTAATTTTTAACTCAATCAAATAAGGATAATTAAATATATATTTGGCAAGATAACTTTTAGAAATGCAAATAATATGAGATAATTAAAAATAATAATCATATAATCTCTCATGAAACCAATACAAATCCAAATTTCATGAACAACTCAACAAGATAGTTAAGGTGAAAGAATATATGTCAATGATGAACTAGCTATACCACATATTAAGGGCATACAATAATTGAAACAATTAATTTGCTCCCCCTTAAAATATGCTTATATAGTTCAAAAATAATTTATATGCATAAATTATTTTAAAATAAATAATCACAAGATCTAAGGGATATCCAATATATGCATTTTTCTTTCCTTTGATCAAATGCATATAAAATCCCAAACTCAAAATAAATATCATCTTTAGGCAAGAAAAAGAAATATCCAATAAATAAAAGCTTAAAGATGAAGAAACAAAATATGTATCTCCAATATATATATAAAATAAATATTTTAAGAAATTAAAAGATTTTGAAAACTGTCTTTAATAATAACATTTGAGTACCAAACAGATTCAATAAATCAAAAAGAAATCAAAAAGACTTTTCAAAAATGTGGAATTTATTATGAAAAACTGTCTTAGTAAATGTTCGAGTGCATCCATTTATTCCTCAGACTGAAAACTGGCGATTCGAAACACGGAGACAATTTCAATAAAAGAATCCATAAATCATAAATAAATCTATTTGAACAAATAAACATAGCTAGATAAATGTCCAAAGAAAAAAATGTATTCTAGATATATGGCATGTCAAGGGGATAATTGACTTGAAACAATTAACTGCTCTACCTTTACATGGCTATATCCAAAAATAATAATATTGACAAAATAAAGAATTTCATAGACATATTTTTGGAAGTAGGAAACTAATTCAAAAATATTAGGTCTTCTTATCAAAGTTCATTTATTCCCTTTTAAAGCCTTAGCACGGTGTTCACCTGACAACCGTAGGGTTAAAGAAAATAAATGCTTTGAGAGAGAGAGACATTCAATATGCATGACTTCTCCCCTGCAAAGAATTACTGTTGTAGGCAGTAAGTAACTTGAATAAGAAGATAATAATATAAAGCTCAAAATCATGAATATTACGAATATTACACAAGCTAATGATGAAATCACAATACCATAATATTCAATGAGTAGTCACGAATACGAAAAACAATCATCTTTAGACAAAAGAAGAAATATCCATTAAATGAACATTTAAAAATAAAACAATCAAAAAATATTTCAAATTAGCATGACGGATAATCGTATAAGTCAAAAGATGACATAAATTGATCTATGCTATAGAATCTCACAATCGACAAGATAGATCAACATATGCTACCTTTTATGAAAATATAAAGAGAGAATATTATCCATCAAATCTAAAATTTAAAAATCTATCAGATAATAATTGCAACTAGATCTCAATAAATCTTTAGTTTATAAAGCGTTAATCAATCTTGGGTTAGCTGTAGAGGTACTGTCCCAGCTAACGGAGGTTCACCGGGAGACACTTAAGTACCGCTTCGCTTCGACCGTAGTCGTGATGACAGACAGACCCTACGTAGGCTTATACCCAAAACAAATCTCTTCTTTAATAACCGATGATTTAAGAAGAATTAGTGAAATATAAAAAAAATTATATTCTATGGACTTAAAAAAAAATCTTAGAACAATGTAGCATACGGTATAAGATGTATCAATTACATTCATCCATATATGCTACAAAATCATTGGGTAACAATAAAATATAAAACATTTATAAATCAAAATGTAGGACCTAGATAGGTTGATGTATTCTGGAACCTAGAGGACTGGATTCAGTACCTTGAATCCAGAACTAGACGATAGTTGCAAGTACACCTTAATAAATCTTAAGTCTATAAAGTATTGATCACTTCGGGTTAGCTGTAGGGGCCGGTTCCCAGCTAGCGGTAGTCCGAAGACTAGTGCACCGTGTGGCTTCAGGCTATTTACACCTGTATGACAAAAGGACCCTTTCGGCTTATTCCCAAAATGATTTCTACTCTTCAGAACTTAGATTCAAAGGAATATATGCAGTATCATCGAATATCGTCGAAATCCAGAATCCTAAAAGTAAATATCCAAGGAATGGTTTATTAAGATCAAGATATTTAAAATATCATGTATCCAAAATGCCAACCAAAAAGCCAAAAAATAAAATAAAAACATCATTAAAAGAGGCTTTGAGGAAGAAGCTGATAAAGATAAGAACATAAATTTGTTCAAAGTAATCAATAGCTAAAGTATGAGATAAGCACAAGTTTAAAAACTACTTTTTAAAATAATATAGAACTTGAACTTAACTCATATATCCCTATAAACATATTTATACAAAAATATATATTAATATACATAAATGACAATGAATTATTCCAATATCTTTAATAAGAATAAAAAAAAAATCACAAGATCAAAAACATGCATAAATAAACTTTATCAGAAAAGATGTAATTGATTCATAAGAAGGTAATCAAAATAAAATATGAGAATCAATAGTGAAGTATATTATGCAAGCAAAAGGTTAACATAAAAGTATATGTATATACTTTTCAAGTAAATAGAAGACTTGTGCTAAACATACATACTCACAAAATACCGAACAAAATAAATGTTACATGTTAAAGACAAATCGATAAGAAGTGACCATTAAAAATATTAAAGACAAAGAGTCAAAAATATAAACCAACAACAAAAGCTTCTATGGACTAGAGTGGTATGTATCTTCATAGATAAATACTAAGAGTAAAGAGCATACCTAGATAAATGTGTCACACTAATAAAATATAGTATGAAATAATCAAGCTAATTAACTAGTCATGCTAGGATTATAACTCACATAAATAATAAACAATTAAAAGATATCAATAAGAGCTAATATCAATACATAAATAAGAACATGCTAGATATTATAAACTATTTAGGAAGCATGTTACCGAAGTGGTTCTAGTGACCACACTTATGTTGGTGCAATTGCTTGGAACATGACCTTTGTTGCTTTGCAATCACCAACATGCTCCATGGTTCTAAGGTTCAGCATAAGTACCTCCACCTGAAATATTAGGTGAAGACTTTGGTATCCAATACTTGGATCCATATTTGTTAGCTTTGGGAACCCATTTGCACAAGTTCATATCAACAAGTTTTCTAATATGACAATAATTAGAAACATGTCCATTCATACCACAATAATGATAGAAAGTATTAATATTAGTACTATGTGCAGCAGTATGAGAATGTGCAGTGTGATATGTCTTGCGTGATTGACTATAATAAAAAGTGTGGTTATGTTTAACCTTAGCTTTGCATGCTTCCTTTGTAAAAGATCTGTCGTGTGTGATTTTGTGATGTGTCACGTGTCTTGTGTTAGACTGAGTCATAGGTTGTACTACCTGCTTTCCCAGTCTAATCTTTAACTTTTTAGAGTTAGCACATATCTCATCATATTTAGCAGAAAGAGCATCAATTCTACATGAAGCAATAGAATATTTCTTCTTTTCTGATTCTAATTCCTCCTTAAGTTTAGCATTTTCTTGAGTGATTTTCTCAATGCATTCAAGTGCCTCATGCAATCTAAACTCAAGTATGGAAATCTCAGTAGAATTATCATAAGTAGAAGTGCTTCTAGCATCAATCAATAAGCAAGTCAGCTTTTCATTCTCAAGCTTATAGCAGAGAATATCCTTTCTAGCTTGCTTATACTTATCTAATACTTTTCTGTGTTCTTTCAATAGATCACTGAAAGCATCAGATAGGTCATCATAAGAAAATTCACTCTTTGTAAAAAAAAAGTTATCTTGTACCTTATTGGATAATGCCATTGAGCATATATTTGTAGCTTGACGTGGTCTCTCTTCTTCTTCAGATTTGCTTGTCTCACTTTCGCACCATATGCTCGTGGTAGCGTACTTGTGAGATGATGATCTTTCTTCTTTTGATCGTTCGTAGTGACTCTCCTTTCTAGAAGTACTACAATCTTCTTGGATGTGGCCTATCTTCTTGCAGTTGTCACATACAAGCTCTTCTTCATATATAGGGTTGTGTTGAACCTTAAATCTTGATGCCTTCATGCACACATTTGCATCATTATAAAGACTATCCTCTTCTCTGGAGTCGCTAGCACTACTTTCGTACCTGCACTCATAAGTAGCTTCAAGAAGTTTCCAAATTTTATGAGATTTTTTGCAAGTAGTAATGAGATTGAATACATTAAAGTCTACAGCACAATAGAAAGCATGCTTTGCTTTTCATCAAGGCTAGCTAACTTCTTCTCTTCCTCTGTGTAACTATAATAAGGCTTGTTAATAATAGAGGATGTGAGAATAGAAGTGATAGTAGGCTTTTGGTAGCCATTGACAATAATTGACCATAAGTCAAAGTCTTGAGACTTTAGGTACAAGCTCATCCGTGTTTTCCAATAACTATAGTTCATTCTATCAAATATTGGGAGTCTATTTGTGGATTGCACTTCACCTGTGAATATTGAATTTACGGCTGCCATATTTATACTCTCTAGAGTGTTATATATAACCTGCTCTGATACCAATTATAGAAGCAATTGGTATGAGCAGTAATATCTATATAACAAGCACCTGCTCTGATACCAATTGTAGGACCATTGAGCACTTCCAAAGGGGGGTGAATAGAGTGTGTACGTGTGCAACGGAAAACAATCACCAATTAAAATATTAAGCAATTATATATTATGGCATATAAAAGACGATAAATAAAATGCGGTAAAGTAAGAGTCAAGAATTCAAACTCAGTGAACACCACGATGTATACTGGTTTCCCTCTGAGAGGACGAGTCCAGTCGCAAGTACTCTTGCTCGATGTTAATCCACTATGACACAAGCTTTAACTGAGCGCTTGTAACTCTTACAACACCGTGCTTGGCGGCAAGTGCACGACCGACTTCACAATACCGTGCTTGGTGACGAGCGCACAACCGACTCCATAAGGCAATTGGAAAACTGGAACGTTTTCTGAATACAATCTTCGATACAACTCTTCAACACCAAACTCTAGATTAAACAGAAACTGTACTGGCTTGGCTCAGAGTCGTAAAGGCTTAGATATGAAAGTAAAAGCTCAGAACACTTTAGATAGAGAAGAGAAGAGATGAAATTGGATTATCTTAGATGAATGGTAATCTCAACTCTATTTATAGTATTTTTGGGGAACCGAACTCGGGCAGAGTTCGGATGCTAGGATTTCGTATACGAACGTTGGATGCAGATTTGGTGGGAACTAAAATTCAAATAACCCAGACCGAACTCGGGCCGAACTCGGACCGAACTCGGTCAGAGTTCTATCAGAGTTCTGCTGGTTCAGAACAGTAAGGAATAAACCAAATTTGCATAGGTTTTGGGCTTTTTGGAATTGTGGATTTTTCGGGATAAGTAGGTAGGCTTATTTTTGTTTGTGGACTGAGAAAAACCTAAGCCAGTACCGATCCGATCAATCTCACATTTTTCCTATACTCAATAAAAGAAAATACAGAATAAATATGAAAACCAATAGCCCTTTTGATGACGTCTTTTTCCTGACATTAGAAGATGCATTTTCTCTTGACGGCAATCGTCCAAAGATAAACAGATATGAAAATCTAAATACCTTACGGGGGCTTCACCCCCGAACCCCTGACGGAGGGCGCTGCCCCCTCGACCCCTGTCCGCTGACCGTGCAGCGGAACCCCCGATGAGAGGCCCCGGATAGGTCGTTGGGTGGTTCAGAGAAATCTTCTTGTATAACGCCATCTTTGGACCATCAAATATTGTTTATTGCATATGTCCTGGTTTGATCATACTTACTGCTTGTCTGTAAGTACATGTTAGACAAACAAAACAATATAATACAGTATGATATATTAGAACATTTAGGACAATGCTAAGTTTAGGTTGCAACATGATAGTGATTACATGAATATTAGTGACGTCATTATGTTAAAATTAATTGATTAGCAATATTCAAAAATATGATATAATCATTGGGCTAACACGTGTCACGCTTAGTTGGCCGTGACTTCAAAAGTCCCAAACGAGATATCGTTGGACAACTTGTCAATGGGCAACGCGAGTTAGAAAATGGTTCGGAACGATGAATAAAAATAAATGGTCTTGATCGAGAGAACTTAGAGGATCGCACGTACGATTTCGGATTGATTCAAATAAATTGTGACTTGAGTTTAAACATCGATCTTCAAACTAGCTTGAGGAATAGCCGTTGAACTTGGACTTGAATATTAAATGATATTGTGGAGTATCCAACTCGGACAATAGCATCAACGTATGACTCGAAATCGGTTACAAAGAAAGATCGTCAGGTTACGTATATCGTCGATGGTATTGAGGCGTATCAAAGATCGATATGCGATAACTTGGGGGTACTCTGACTCGACGAATGATGATCATGTAAATGTCATTGTTCCGTTGGATGCTATACTTGGGATGTTAAAAATGTGTCGAGGAAAAGATAGACTTGGCTCGAGGATTTTCTAGTTGAACGCATGACGGTCAGACTGTCGAATTGATTTAGCTTTGATGAAAATAAGAATGCTTGGATTTGCTTCGTTGACAACCACAACGTTGACTTTCTTGTCTTATGCGAGCGCAACTCCAGCCTCACACATACGTCGCACCGGATTAGGACGATCACTACGCGTGAGCGCTGATATGGTGATTCATACAGCGGAAGTGATTGAACTTGGATGGCATGGCAACTTGATTGTTTCGACTTGTGGTTTGACGCGAAGGTAAACTCAAAAATGAATCCGTGTATTTGATGATTGAACTTGAGGATTGAGTAGGTCCAATCCGCGTATCGAGAATGAGTTAGTCTAAACTCAAATAAGAGTTACGCCCCGATGAGAATGATTATTCCGCGGGAGCGTTGTATGGTGATTCATGAACCACCGTGGATGATCGGACTTGCGTGAGATTGGGACGCAATGTATTGTCGAGCTGGATGACCTCGTTATCGAATACATGAATTGGTTAGAACGGATATGTGAAGTATGTCGATTGGGTGATTTGAATGGATTCGAATATGTCGATTGGGTGATCGTGCTCGATGTTTAGAAATCTGAGTGACGCGAGCTTGGGTAGAAAACCCCCCGTACTACCGATTTTGGTTTGACCCTAGGATTGGGGTCAGAGTTGGCATTATTGTTGGGGAACTATGATTCCAATCCTGACATTGACTTAGCCTCGATAGAAATAGCCTAGCGGTTAGGCGAGACACCCTGTTGAAAGTGTTAGTAATCAAAAGATTGATCTTGAGGATTGGCATGGATGGATAGCATGAATCAAGAATGTAGGAAACCCTGCTCACGAGACTCGGCTGACATGCATATATTTCAGGGACGCCGGAGTATGTGCACGATGTGACTCGAGTGAGAATGATGAATTCTCTATCACGCGGTTTGGTGAATGCATGTATTTTGGGGACGCCTGGAATGCGTGCACGATCTAACCAAGTGACACATTGAATTCCAAACGAGACTTGAGGAATGGAAGAGTGTCGAGAACTTGGAATCGTGTTAAAAGAAAAGAATGATACTAGTACGAGAGTGGCTCGGAATCGAAGAAACGTGTGAGCGGAGTGTGCGTGAAGGACACGAATATTGGCCCTAAACAAGCGAATGATATGGAATTGATATCGAGAAAGTAAAAGTTGGTATAACGAATTGAACCATTGATAGGAAGATATGTTCGACGATAGTGCAATACTTAGTCTTGAATCGGACAGAAATTACTTAGACTTGGTCGACCTCACTAAGAAGGAATCATACTGATTTCGTAGACAAGAATGCTTGGAAAGCAAATCGATTCATCTCGATGACGGAGATAAACGAAAGTGAGTTTGCCTCAGCCTACGACCCTCGTATTTGACAAATTTCAACGTGCCTCGTTCGACCATTCCAGTCCCATGACACGTCGAAATAGCAACCGAATCGATGAAACATGACAATTGAATAAGTCCCATCAACTCTAAATGAATGAAAAGCCATTCAATAAAAATTGACCAAAACGTATACAGACACGGGACTTGGAAAGGTATCGAGTATAGTTCGGTGCCATCGAGCGGTAAAGCCATTCGATAGGGATTGTCTAAGAAACACGACGACACGAGTTAAGGAATGGTAGGATGACCTGCACTCAGGAAGTCTCGAGGATGAGACTTATTTTGAGTGGTGTATTATGTAATGACCCGCTCTGCCCTAGCGAAATGTCGATTCAAACGACAAGTGCAACGACTCAAATGGGCCGTCGACCCGAAGAGTTGGCATCGGCCTGATGAAGAATCGATGTAAGGATTACATTGGCCCGACAAAATGAATCCAGAATTAGACTTTCAAAGGCACGCTCAGAGTATCGCTTGGCCGATGCTAACGTCGCTAAGGTGGGTGGCTCCGATGAACCCGTCTTTGCTTAGCCTAGACACATAATAATACGGACACTATCACAAGAATCGTTAGGCGATAACACCGTGCATGCTAATAAATGACTCAACGTACCTAGCTAAGGGAATAATCCCATCTTGCATGCTTGTTTAGAACATGAAAAAGAACTTGGCAAATACAGAAACTCTCGCACTGCGCTCTACGCTCGTGCTAAGGCACAAGCTTACATTTATGTTCCTTATGCAGCCAACAATAAAACAATGAATGGGTTACAACAATGAAACGGGAAGACTATCAATATATTCGTTCCGAGTAGAGTATAGCAACATTGAAAGGCTATGGGACCGATGGGTCGCCAAGGCGACTCCCACACTGGGTGTTGCGTAATGCTTGAATGAATGAATCAACGAATGAATGAATAAAAGAATAAATACGTGAATGAATCGATGAACGAACGACAAGTGAAAGAAAGAAAGAAAAGAAAGAATACATAAAAGATAAGAAATAAAAGAATGGTTAGCGACAGGTGTGACGGGCACGTGCAACGGGGCTCGCTACCCGCGCTGCACGGACGCCAACCTAGTCGATAACGCATTATGGCTAAGGGTTAGCCTACGGCTCGGAGATAGCCGCTAAGTTTAAATGACAAGATAATACGAAATGGTCGTGGACAAACGGTACGGGCGATGGGGGGAATACCGTGGCCGTACAGTGATTCTGCGGCACGGGCGTTGTGTGGAGTATACCGTGGCCGGCCTAGGCGGAATCAAAAGCGGGGCTTACGTGCTGCCTGGGTGCGGGCTTGGGCACCGGGAGATGTAAGTGCAGGGCATTTCAAAAGACTTAACGGGGTGTACCAGCCATCACCCTACGCTAAGTTAAGAAATACCAAGGAGAAATGTCCAAAATGGCTTGTCAAGCCCGCGACCGGTGCATATAGATTAAGTAGACTTTGCTGGTGGCTATCCACGTACAAGTCCTTACATTGAAATCAAAGTAGTCTAAGTTAAATGAACAATCGCCTACTGAAAGGCTTGAAATGTATCACACCAAATGATAATGAATACTTCGTACAAATGAAATTGAAAACACGCCTACGACGCGTTAGAATCTAAGGCAGGAACACGCCCTTGGCACTGAATGTTTACCTGAACATGTTAAGTTGAAATATATGAATTGTTGACTAACTTGGTTTACATTGAACAGGAAAGGCCGGACGGTAAGTATGGGTAAGTCATGTATGTATTTCCATGCGACACTTGAAATTGGCAACACGAGATAGGCTATGAAATATGCCATGAAACTGACCCTAAGGCAAGATTAGAAAGACAATGAATGATAGACAGTGCACAAAAGTAAATATAACGTATTTGGTAATAATAGCATTGTGGGGGAGCTAGCCTCCCCACCAGTGTATAACAATATACTGATAACCCCACAGTCTGCTTGCAGGAAGCAAGGAACATCGGCGGGTACGGAGCTTCCCTCGAACGTGCTAAGGCGCGGAGCTATCTCTCGAGCCTTGGAGCGTTGCAAGGAGCTGGAGCACCATATACAGGACATAATGTATTGGAACATCGCCATAAATCATTCCATCTTGTAAGCCACTTGGCACACCTTTTATGTTTCAGAGAGAGAGAGATTGAGCGACTTGTAAACTCGGCCTAGCGTCGCTTATAAACTTCTTGAATATTAATAAAAGAGTTTGAATTCGCTTCTACTTGTGTTCATTTACTTTCCACTGCAAATGGGGACACTCTGTGCGACTCTGTGGCCTAGCTCAAATTGGCCGTTTATGGACTTGGCCTTGTACGGGCGCAACCTAGGCCCGTGTGGCATCACGCCTTAGCGAGGACGATTGCTCCTACGGGAGCAGGGCGTGACACTTCTTTTCCACAGTAATGGCAAACATGCTTCTGATATGGTGTGGTCCTCTGCGGGTACTGTCCTGTGGGCCTCCTGATAGGTCTATTCTGTGTAGCTCTATCCGGTACGATAGCTACTGTATGGCATCTCGATGTCTACTGCTTCTCCTTGCGAAGAATCTTCTGGGCACGAGCTTCTTCCATGACAGCTGAATGGAAGACTCGATACTGGGTTGTTGTATAAGACTTGAGCTCTGGTACAAGCCCCAGATGGAATCAACTCGCCTTCTCTAACTCTGTCAGGATCAGTCCTGCACCAAATCTACTCAGGCAATTGAACTCTGAGTCGTACTCATCAACTGACATGTTTTCTTGCTTCAGATGAAGGAACTAATCGTAGAGACCGTCTCAAAAATGAATAGGGATGAATTTTCATAGAAAAGATCGTAGAACTACTTCCAAGTGATCCCAGTACCTAATCGCCTTTCTTTCGCCTTCCACCAGTGGTGAGTATTATCTTCTAAAAGTAGGTCCACTGCTATCATCCAATCACGTGCTAGTAACTGGGATGCCTTCATTAGCTTCTACGTGCTAATAAGCCATACCGACACCTCTAGTGGCTTCTTAGTACCTTTGAAGGACTTGGGGTTCATATCTGTAAAGTTCTTCATAGATCCTTCATAAGGAAGCAGAGCCTGTGTTGGTGCGAGTGTCGGAGGTGGAGGTGGGGGCCTAGTCAGCGCCGTCATCATACTCTACCTTATCAACTCAGTCTGTTGCCACTGAGCCTGTATTATGGTGTACATGAACTGAGTGGTAGGTCTCCCATCGGTCGGTGGTGGAGGCATCTGAGGGCCCGACTGTGGCTAAAACTGCTGAGGGTATGGTGGTGGAGGCAGGGGCACATTTCCTCCAGGTGGTACGGTAGTGGTCTACCCAGCCTGTCTGATTGGGGATGCTTGTGTCTCATGGTGTACCATCGTCGGAGTTATAGTAGGCTGCGACTATCCTGGCTGGTACGAGGTCACCGGGGCCATCGGAGGATTCTGTTCCTCTTGGGTGGCCGTATCACCAGAGGTGATGGCCAAGTTGGAAGTGCGTCTGCTTCTTAGATTCATACTGTTGGTAGGAGGAAGAATAGGACGATATTAGGAGAAGTTCGATATGAGGTAATTCAAGTAATCAAAGGAATTTGAAAAGATTAGAAGTTAAGGGATGCAGTAGTTCTGTATGAGATACAATTTCTATTCCTATATGCAGGCTTGTTGGGCACAGTCATGTAACCCAACAATATTTTCGGACCTGTATGGGCCACCACAAAATCATGTAACGCTCTAGTCCCAAAATACTTAGGACCAAGTACGCAACATGCTAGCGACACATATACGAAGAATACTCCAATATATGAAATCCTCGTATACGTACATAAGCTGTATATATATAATAAAATCACAGGCCAGAATATAAGTATCTAATCTCATCACAGCTTAACATAGAAGAAACGAGAGTCCAATAAATAATGCATTAAAAGATAGCCGGGTGGACATACCCACTCCAAACAGCTCTGTAAAATAGTCAAAGATCAGAGTCCAACCTCCGTAAAATATAAAGTAAATGAAAGAACATAAGATGTCCACTACATAGCCTCAATAATCTTCGAAGATAAGAATAGAGCTAAATGTCAAAGGAAAATGCCTTGTCGCCCACAAAAGATAGATTTCATGCCACTCCGTACTCATGTGGGAAATCATCTAATCCTGGAGAGATAACCAGGTCCTCAGAGGGACGTAACAAGATAAAAGAAAACACCATGCCATATACACTGTGATATATAATAGAAAATAAGGGATGCATGCAATAGGGTACCTAATCGTACTATAGTAAATATGCAATAAAGAATAATCCTTCACATATGGCTACTCGGGCTGTATAGCAGTGGCATCGTCCCTCTCAATGGGAATCAGTACAATCCGTCCATAACGTTCGACGAACGTCAGAGGGAATCAGTAAGAAAATGTCCATAACGTTCCATAAATGTTAGAGGGAATCAGTACAATAGGGTGAACCTGCACCTCCAACGAAGCTTCAGATACAATAGCAGTATGTAAATATGGCCCATACATCAAGGAACTATTCTTCCCTACCAATGCCTAATGGAGTCACATCCATGACTCATATGACCATCTAGTAACTGCCAAGTCCACTAGCATGCAATTCTATTGGCAGTTACTCCTAGCCGTTGCACGCCTCATACGTATCGGTGGCCGACCGACTACGCGAGTATGTGTCCTATATGTGACTCACAATACGTGGTAAAGTACGTGTCAAGGCCGTATGAGATATACCAATACCTCATCATCAATGGGTGGTCACTAAGCAAAGTAAATGCAAGTAAATAATATAAAGCAATGAACGACCGATATGGTCGCTTGCACCTTTGTGTGACTCGGACGCACAGTGATATTAAACATAGAACAATATATATAAAATTAAAAAAAATAACTGAAAAAATAAAGTAAAGTAATCACAGAGTAAGGTGGCACGGTATCTTGCTTGATGGTACAAAGTGGCAAGTCCTGGATATTACAATGTCAGCCAAGAAATGTCACAATCTCCAAAGAACTCTGGTTGTTGAAACAAACATCAAAAACGTACTTAATGTATAAGATATACCTAAGAAATACCTGTCCAAAAGTCTAATTCTGGAAAAGGGGCAAATTTATAATTTCGGGTCAAAACGATATCCGCCGTTGGACCCGCTTTGCACCGAAATGTGTGCCAAAGTCTCTGGTCTTTAAAGTTGTCAAAATAAATGTCTAAGGATTCAGTTTGAGGAGAGGAACTCAACGATATGTCCAGTTTTGGATTCTGATGAGCTGCGTACAAAATTGCCTGTTTAAGTGGGTCACGGGCCCGCCAAAAAGGGGTTCCGGTCGACCTTCTCAGAAATAAACCAAACTTGGCACACATGACTAAAATTTTGATTTGGACCTGTTGGCGCAAGTTTCTTCTTGATTTGACAAATATACACGAAGTTAGGACGGAGTTTGCAAATTGGCGATACGGGGGTATCTTGGCAGATACGAACTGATTTCGTTGTGCACACACGACGAAACTGAGTTCCGTTAGTTCCCACATGTCAGCAACATCCATATGCGCCTTTCGATGCATATAGTACGAGACCACATCGCCCAGTTTGTCGGGGCGCACGCCGTATCGAGAAAAATTTTAGAATTTTGTATAAGCCTAACATAGTTTTTTCTCCAACTCAACATCAATTTCTTTTTACACGTTAATCAAAATAATCCAGAAGATGCATTGCGATCTCGGTTATGTTGTGTTTTACTGTTTTCAATTATTTTCTACATGTTTTTAATGCACAGCAAGAAAATTGGCCGACAAGTTGTCGTTTAGAATTGGTTTTAACAGTCCAGAAAATAGATTTTTTTTGCTAACTTCGTTTCAATTTTTTGAACCAGTTAGATGGTCATGTCGAAATCCATCTGGAGGATCTCGAAGAGGGTCAAGTCTACTTTCCAAAAAATCTTACGGATCGAAAATCGGTGTTACGAGTAAAAAGTTACGTCATCGGGAAGTATGATACCTTGAGTGAGAAAACTGCTCCGTGGATGACGAGGGACTGACTTTTGATGCTCCGTCCGTCGCACACACAACTCGGTTGCTGGTGAAATGAACTCGTAGGCGAAGAGGGTATGTTCTGCCGCAAATTTCATTTTGGGAGTCTAGGATTTTGAGGTCTGAAGGTATATATATAACAAATTTTGTCAAAACCTAATGTTACTAGAATTCTAATAATCTATTATGGGTTCTTACGGGTTACTAAGGGTTGGGGCTCACGTCCATGCTGCTACAGCAGCTAGAAAAAGAGAGGGGCCCGCCCACTTAAGTGGGTGGGTGAATCTTTTTTTTTCTTTTTTTCCTTTTTCTTTTCTTTTCTTTTTCTTTTCTTTTCCTTTTCCTTTTTTATTTCTTTTTTTTAAATCTATTTTCTATTTTTCTATTATTATCTTATTTAAATATATAAATTCTATTTTTATTTATTATTTTTAATTAAAAACTCTTTTCAATAATACAATATTTTAGATATATTTATATACACATATATTCTCACATATATGTATATATAAATATATACACCTTAATAAATCAACACATACACACACATATATATATACATATAATATAAAATATAAACTTACACCCATACTATGCATTAACTTAAGTATTTGCTATTACTATTATTTCACACTCTTAATATTATGCATACATGTATTTTAGCACCAATTTCTACACAAAACTAAAATTAAATAATTTAATAAATTAGGGGGGTTTACAATATCCGAAAGGTGCTGATGGATACCCTTAAAAGTCATAGGGTAGGTCTGAGGAGGAACAGGGGCAGTAGGAGCTGTGGCAATGATGCGACGAGAAAGCTGAAGATACTTGGGCTCAGGGTCCAGAGCGCAAGTGGATAAATCGATATCAAAATAATGAAAGATTCGAGGAATAAGCATCGCATAAGAGAGATTACGATCTCTTTCGCGACATCTTCCCATCATCTGGATGACAGTCTTAGGGGCAGAAAAAGGAATCCCCTTAAGAATGTGATAGAGGGCAGATAGCTCGAGTGCAGTGACATCATCTTTCGAAGTAGATTTTGGAAGAATAGTGGAATAGATGTTGCTATATAACTCCTAGTTAAACAAGTTCAAGTTATTGGCATTGAACTTTTCAGGACAAGCAAGTGCTGGCGCACAAAGCTCATTCTTGAAACTAACAAGAGTTATGCCCTCGGGAAAGTCGAAGTCGGTGATGTCATCGAGCGGGGCACCTTCGTTTGGAATACCAAGAATATTCGCTAGCAATACACCACCCAACTCAATATTGATCCCGCCAATACGAGTTCTTGCGGTAAAAGTGTCTAACACGAAGTTATAGTAAAATAGTCGAAGGGCATTAGTAGCTATAGGGAATTGTTGGGTAACGAGATGGTATAACCCTAATGCCTCAAACAAAGGATGATGATCTAGAAATACAGTCCATTTGATTAGAGCGCTTGTGCATATTGTACGCATGGCAAAGTCGGCATACTATAGCAAAGCTTTGTCATGAGTTTTGAAGTAAAACTCATCCGACACACCGTCACCCAATTGGACCGAAGAAAAGAGGAAATCCATATTCGGATCAAAAAACGATGCCTCTTCACTGGCATTAGTCTTCTTCCTCTTGAAAGGATTGAATCCCTTAGGCATTCTTTTCCAAAACTAGATAACCCTAAGAATTTGAAAGTGGAGGAAAGAAGGACTTATACCTTCCAAGAATCAATTGTGTTGTAGAGGACGCAATTCTCTATACGAATCCAAATTTTGGATTGATTTCTCCACGTAGATTGGAAGAAAAGGAGTGAAGAAGAGCTAGGGTTTGGAGGGACCTTCGGCTGCTATTGCTGCTGATTAGATGAAGTTTGGAAGAGACGAAGAGGTGGGGGCCTCGTGTTCTGACTTAAAACTTACAACACCAACAGAACTCTGGCCGAATTTGGACCGAACTCGAGCCAAATTTGTCTAGGGTTCTCCTGGGTTTTTAAATAAAATTTGTGGGCCACATCTTTTTTATCAACTCATTTCAAATATTTAATTCAAAGTTTAGTAATTTTAAACTTCAAATAATATAATTAATATTATTTTATAAATTATCTTTCGTTACTCAGCGTCTGTTTTAGATTAGCTGTAGGAGTACTATCCCAGCTAACGGGAGTTCACCGGGGAACAATTAAGTACCGTTTCGCTTCAACCGTAGTCGTGGTGACAGACAGACTCTTTGTAGGCTTGTCTCAAAAACCAGTTATTGAGTATTGAACAAATTAATTAATAAAACAAATTTAATTAATATTATTGACATCTAAAATTCCTAATTCTTGACGTAAATAATTAAAACGATCTTTCGCTAGCGGTTTTGTGAAAATGTCAGCCAATTGATTCTATGTGTCTATGTATATAAGGTCTATATCTCCATTTTTTGATGATCTCTAAGAAAATGATGTCGTATCTCGATATGCTTAGTACGAGAATGACATAATGGATTTTTAGTCAAATTAATAGAACTAGTGTTATCACAGAAAATGGGTATATGTGTGAAATGTAATCCAAAGTCTTCTAATGTTTGCTTCATCCACAAAATTTGTGCACAACAACGTCCTGCGGCGATATACTCAGCCTCAGTTTTTGATAATGCGACAGAATTTTGCTTCTTGCAAAACCAAGAGACTATAGCTTTTCCTAGGAAATGACATTTGTCGTTGGTACTTTTTCTGTCTACTTTGCATCCGGCAAAATCAGCATCAGAATAACCGGTTAGGTCAAATGACGTGGTTTTATGATACCATAAGCCGATAGAAGAAGTGCCCTTAAGCTATCGAAAGATACGCTTAACTGCGCACAGATGTGATTCCTTAGGATTGGCTTGAAAACGTACACACAAGCAAACACTAAACATAATATCAAGTCGACTAGCAGTTAAATATAGTAAGCTATCGATCATACTTCGATACTTACGTGTATAGATGGGTTTGCCTTGATCGTCAATATCAAGCTTGGTTGAAGTCGTAATTGGAGTGCTAAGTGGTTTGACTGCTTCCAGGTCGAACTTCTTTAATAAATCTTTTGTGTACTTTGCTTGATTTATGAACGTTCCATTGTTGGTTTGTTTGATTTATAGTCCGAGAAAGAATTTCAGCTTTCCCATCATGCTCATCTCAAACTCATTATGTATACACTTTGAAAATTCTTGACAAAAAGATTCTTCATTGGGTCCAAAAATAATATTATCTACATACATTTGAATCAAAAGAAGATTACTATTCAAAGATTTTATAAACATTGTAGTGTCAACCTTTCCTTTTGAAAAATCGTTGTTAAGTAGAAAAGAGCTTAGACGATCGTACCAAGCACGAGGGGCTTGTTTCAAACCGTATAAGGCTTTTTTCAACTTAAAAACATAATCAAGATTTTTAAAATCAGTAAAACCTGGAGGTTGAGCTACATAAACTTCTTCTTTTACAAAACCATTCAAAATACGCTTTTAACATCCATTTGAAATAATTTGAAATTATGAAAACATGCAAATGCACATAACATGCGAATGGATTCTAATCACGTAATTGGAGCATAAGTCTCATCGTAGTCGATACCTTCTTCTTGATTGTATCCTTGAGCTACGAGTCGAGCCTTATTACGAGTCACTAAACCATTCTCGTTCAATTTGTTTTAGAATACCCAATAGGTGCCAATGACCGGATGATCAATGGGCTTGGGAACAAGTTCCCAAACTTGATTCCGTTCGAATTGGTTTAATTTCTTTTGCATAACATCTAACCAAAAATTATCACTACATGCTTCTTCAGTATTTTTTGGTTTAAGCTGTGAGATAAAAGCAACACAGGAAGCTATATCTTTATTAGAGGAACGAGTACTTACACCCTTGGTAATCTCACCAATTACCAAGTCCTTTGAATGATCTGCCAAGAATCTCATCTCTTTTGGCATATCCTCAGGATTGCTGGTTCCGACTTCTGGTTCTGTATGTGATTTGCTTGAAGACTCAGATGGTGCTTGGTGTGCAGGTTCTGCATCTTTGTGTAAAGGTTTTATAGTATCTGTACTTAGTGTACTTACGTCTTCATTATCGTCATCGACTGAATGTTGATTTAGTTCATCAAACTTGACATTAATTGATTCTTTGATGATCATGGTTCTCTTATTGAAGACTCTGTACCCTTTGCTTTTTGCCGCATAACCTAAAAAGATACCTTCATCGGCCTTTTCATCAAATTTACTCAGGTTGTCTTTAGTATTAAGAATAAAACATTTACAACCAAATATCATGAAATATGAAACAGTGGGTGTTCTATCAAACCATAACTCATAGGGAGTCTTCTTCGATATAGGTCGAATTAGAACCCTATTGAGAATATAGCACGCTGTATTGACAGCTTCAACCCAAAAGTATCTAGGTAGACTAAACTGGTTCAACATTACTCTAGCCATTTCAGATAAAGTCCTGTTCTTACGTTCCACAATTCCATTTTGTTATGGAGTCCTAGGGTAGGAAAACTCATACAGATAACCGTGTGTGTCACAGAATTGCTTGAACTATGCATTCTCAAATTTGCTGCCATGATCATTACGAATGCGAGTAATCATGAAACCTTTTTCATTCTGTACTTTCTTACAAAAGGTGATGAATTCTGACAAAGCATCGTTCTTGCGTGCAAAAAAATATACCCACGTGTCTCTAGAGAAATCATCTTCAATGACAAATGCATATAACTTACCACCTAGACTAGCAATTCTACTAGGTCTAAATAAATCCATATGCAATAATTGTAGAGGTCTAGTGGTACTTACAACGTTCTTAGACTTAAAGACGGATCAGGTAGCTTTGTTCTTTTCACATTTGGTACATATCGTATCCATCAGGAAAGATATGTCCGGTAAGCCGCATATCAATTTTTTTGTGGATAGTTTTGAAATTGTGTCCATGTTTGCATGATCGAGTCTCATATGCCATAGTTGACTGTCAATGTTCTTGGCCATCAAGCTTTACCTGCTTTGTTAGCATATTCTAACAGATAGAAAACAGATATATATTGTCTTCCCTGATACCTTCAAAAATAGTACTGCCAATTGAGCTATCAACTATAGTACATTTGTCTTTGATGAAGTTAATGCCTTAACCGTGATAAGCTAAATGGCTTATGCTGAGCAGATTATGTTTTAACTCGGTAACTAGACAAACATCTTTAATCAAAGGATAGAGAGCAGTATTAATGTCACCGATACTGATTATATACCCTCTCAAATTATTATCGAAGGAGACGTATCCTTCTTTATTCTTCTTCGACAGTGTTGCGAATAATGATGCATCACCGATCATGTGCCGTGAGCAACTGCTGTCGAGGATCCATTTGTTTCTAGCATGTTAAGGGCATCCCACCTACAAAATAGTTTACAGATGAAACTCTTGGTACCCATTTCTTGTAGGGTCTTGACATGTTAGTCTTTGGTATCCATACATAAACATTTAAATCTACTAACTTTCTGATTCTACATACAGAGGATATATGACCAATGAGGCCACAATAATAACATTTTGCATGTTGAGTGTTGAAAGTTGTGTGAGGTGCATGATTGGTAGGTTTTAGTTTTCTAGTATAGAAAAATGAATGCCTATTAGTCTTCTTGGACAGTGGTTTGGTATGGTTTGGTCTGACAGTATTTGGTTTGGGTGTGTTTCGATGATTCGATAATTGACACGTATTAGAATAGGAAGCAGCAACTTCAGGCCGTTTTCCTAAACTAATTTTCAACTTTTTGGAGGTGTCATATAATCTAGTATAATCAGATGTAAGTGTTTCCATTCTGACTTGTGCACACTAGAGACTCTTTCTCTCCTTAGATAGGTCTTCCTTTAGCTGGATGATAGTTTGGTCTTTTTCTTCGGATAACTTGGTAGTCTCGTGTAATAACAACTTAATAGAAGAAAGCTCACCAGACTCAATAGAAGAACCATTATTTCTAACATCAGCTAGTTGGTCGGTAAGTCTTCCTATCTCACCTTTGTACTCTTTAAGTACCTTCTTAGAGGTTTCATATTTACTACGAAGTTTCCTGTAGTCATTTAACAGGTCACTAAAAGCCTCTTCTAGTTGCTCAAAGGTGAAATCATCATAAGGATCAAACAGAGGATTAGTGGTTACCTGATCACAAGCCATAAAGCATACATTTGTAGCGTCATTCGATTGTTCGTCTTTTGAGTCGCTGGCTTCACTCTCATGCCATATGCTTGTATTAGCGTACTTCCTTGTTGCAGATCTCTTCAGGTAGCCTTTGTCATATTTGCTGCTTTTTTTGTTGATGACGATGCCGTTGGACAATCTTTCTTCATATGGCCTTTCTTCTTACAACCGTAGCAAATAGGATCTTCCTCATTGTTGTTGATGTTGTTGTCTTTTATTCTTCTACTGAATCTTATGAACTTCTTGAATTTTCTTACCAGAAGAGCTTGATCTTCAGAGTCAGAGTCGCTGTTGTCAGAATCATCATTGATAGTTCTTCTATGTTTAGCCTTGAAAGCGATCAACTTCTCTGACTTCTCCTTTGGTGTAACATCTTCAAAGTCTTGGAGTTCCAACTCGTGAGTGAGTAGCCTCCCTATGAGTGTTTCCAGAGACATTGTTGAGAGGTCGTTTCCTTCAATGATTGTTGTACCTTTGGAATCCAGTTCTTCGTGAGAGCTCGTAGAAGTTTACGAATCCTCTCATGGTTACTGTATTCTTTGCCTATTGAAGACAAAGGATTTACAATATCCAGGAATCTCGTAAACATCTGAGTGACGAATTCATTTGGCTTCATCTTGAACACCTCATACTCTTGAGTAAGTCTGTTGATCTTTGACTCCTTGACTTGCGTTGTTCCTTCGTGGGTTACTTTAAGAAGTTTTCACACTTTATTCGATGTTGTGATAGTCGACACCCTGTTAAACTCAGTTTTGTCTAAAGCACAAAATAAAGTGTTAATAGCACGTGCGTCAAGACTGGCCTTTTTCTTTTCATCCTAAGTATATTTATCATGGGATTTATCAACTAAAACTCCCTCAACAGTAATACGAGGAGGCTTTTTGTAGCTATCAATAACTATAGACCATAAGTCAAAATCAAGAGATTTTAAGAAGAAACTCATCCGTGTTTTCCAGTAACTGTAGTTTGTACCTTCAAACAATGGAGGTCTATTTGTGGCTTGGCCTTCACTTGTAAATTTTACAGTTTCCATGTGTAATGTTGTGATCTATAAAATAATTAAATATAACAGCTTGCTTTACCTGTATAACCCGCTCTGATACCAATTGTAGGAACGAAGTCGTAAAGCAGAATACTGTAGAGGGGGTGAATAGAGTAGGCGGCAGAATATTGCTAATTAAAAACTTGTTAGCAGTTAGGTCACAGAAATAATATCAATAATCACAAAGTAATAATTGTAAAGAAAAGAGATCAGAAGGCAAACGCAAACACAGCGATGTGTACTGGTTTTCCTCTTGTGATGACTAGTCCAATCGGAAGAACTCTAGCTTCCAGTTGAATCCACTATTGGAAAATCCTGCAAGTTTTTATACGAAGTCTTTGCAACTTCTACAGACACGAACTTTGATACGAAGAACTCGACCAACTTCAATTTTGAAGAGTCTTTCTTCAATCAAGCCTCTAATTACAATTTCTCTGAAATCTTCTAGACCACACCGTACCGACAAATTGACTAGAGAATTGTAACTGGCTTGGTATTTGAAAATGAAAGCTTTTTAGAAAACTCATTGGAAAGAAACGTAAGCTTAGAATACAAGAGATAAAAGTGAATGAGTGATTTGAAATGGTCAGAATTCTTCTCTATTTATAGTTTTTCCAAAGGCAGAATTCGGACAGAACTCTATGTAACAATCCGCAATTGAAGGAAGACCAAGTTTTTCAAACGTTCGAAAATCAAACGGTCACTAACCGAACTCTGGTCGAACTCGGGCTGAGTTCTGTCAGGGTCATTTCGAAAGTAATTTTTGGGCTTTTTAAAATCCTTCAAAAGCTTTTGTAAATAAGGGATGTTTTTAAAGTCATTTTCTAAAAACGTTTTTGGATAGCCTATTTGCCAGTACGACTCGGTGTACATTGTATTCCTAGACTCAATAAAAGTAAAAATTATATTTCATAAAAAAATACAGTCTCGAGTGGCATACATAGCTTCGGTCTTTGTCACGACCCGCACCCACTGTGAGGGTACGAGAACGTAACAACGCCCAGCCTACGCCGCAGTATCGGCGGTAGAACGCTGTCCTAGGTCGCAACATCTAACAATATAAGGTACCTAAATAGTATATACACTTCGAATGGAGGTGACATAACAGAACAGTCTCAATCACATCTAAGGCAGATACAGAATAGTAAAGGTAAATAGATAGATCAAAACCACAATGTCATACAAATAAGAGAGAGAGAGAGAATCTAAGTGTCTAAGATAACAACTCAAGAAACATCAAGCTCAATACAAGTCTCCAAAATATATACAACATCTCAGAACAACAACTGAAAGTCGAATAAACAATGCTAAAAAAGATAAAGCCTAGCTATCTAGCCTAGACTATGGGAGTAGCATCCTGTACTGCAGCTAGGTCCTCCAGAGGAACCAGGTCGCAGGTGTCGTCTAAGCCTTCTCTGTAATAGGTGGTACATAGGGCCTTATCCTCATCCTCTGTAATATTTTCAACAGGTCCAATCAGGACAGGAACGAGCACAATACATCTCACGCAGTTCATATCAAGTTAGGAAAAATAAAGCATACAATAGAGTAAGATACATGAAATGCTGAAAAGAGAATATATGAAGTAAAGGAGATAACTGTAAGGAAATATCTACTATAAATAGAGAACTAGCAGTGACTAGTAAGTCAGAGTAAAATATAGACATATTAATGGCATAGGAAGATTCATGACTACAGCTAAGAGTCATTCATGACTACAGCTACTTGGATATTATTTACATACCTATTTCTACTCCCCCATCTCCAATCAATACACAAGGATCTGTTCAAGTTATGTTAAGATTCGTAAAACTTTACATGGCTCATAAAATGAGTGATACGTGAAGGTGATTCATGATGGCTCTGTGAACATGAGAGTACACGTGTCAGAAGCGATTCGTGAATCAGTGAAAGCATAGAGATATGTGATGATTCATGAAACGCACAAAACATACAGTATCCGATGCTCCTGAGGGGAATAACATCTCATGAAAAGATCCATATAGTACCAATCCGTGCTACCAATGTGTCAGCATCAAGTAAAATAATCTAGAGCAAAAATATAAATCCTAGCGAGTATGAAACGGTCAGAGAATGTATTCGCCTAATATCCTGGATGTCCGGAAGAAAAATACTGCCTGAGGAGTGATGTCTCGCTCCTAATCAGAACAGTACAAGTCACAACATGTCCAGCTAATAAAGTAAGATACTATGATGCAGTCTACATGATATTAGGTCAATCCTAGACCAAAGTCAACCCTGGTCAACTTCAGTCAACTATAAGTCAAAGTTAGGTCAACTAGGTCAACCTAGACTCAAAGAAGTCTAACTAGGCCTAACTATTCTACCCTAGCTAGAACACACCATATATTAGTCTATACATCTAGGTACACATTACCTGCATAGGCTATACCTCTATTGAATTACAACCACATATAGGCCATGAGCTAAACACAAAGCCATATCATATATAGGCCTAAACAAAATATACCATATTAGGCTATATACAAACACATAGAGATAAAGAGGGGAAATGTAAATCAAGGTAAAGTGTGTGTGTATGTATATGTGTTCCTGTATGTGACAGGAAAGTGAGAGTGTCATGGATTTTGTGTGTGTGTGTTTACATGTAATAGGGTGTATATAGTGTTTATGTGTGATAGAGGTTGTGTGTACAGGATACTTAGGAATAGGCACGTTCCTGTGTGTGTGTGTGTGTATGGATGAGTGTAGCCTGTGTGTGTGAGGGTTGATAGTGTAATGTGTCTCATATACCATAGTGTTGTGTGTGTGAGTGTCCTGTGTACAGGAAAGCAATTGACAGTGTACAGGAATTCAAAACAGTGTCTTAGGTGTTCAGGACAGTGTGTGTGTGTGTGTGTGTATGTGATTGAGTGTGGCAATACATGAGAGTGTGTGAGTGAATGCACAGGTGTATAGGTCAATAGGGTGTCTCAGGTTTACATAAACAGTGTGTGTATTCAGTGTCTCAGGATTTTAGTAAGATGCAAGTGTGTGTGTGCCTATTAATTGTTCTCAGGTTTTAGGATTAAACAGTGTTCAATTAGAGAAATATTCCCAGGTGAATCAAGTGACAGTGTGTCACAGGTCTACCATGCCAATGCCTTAATTGTGTCTCATTTGCTCAGGTTCATGGAATTTAAAACAGTGTCTCAGTGTTCAGGACAGCAACCAGTGTGAGAAACAATTCAGTGTGTGTATACATAAAACCTGTGTGTGTATGGGATACATAGATGACAGGATATAGGTTGTGTTCAGGTGACAGGAAGTGTAATATAAACTCAGGTTTAACAAATGCTAATGTCTCAGTTTTGTGTGTGTAGTAGGATATAAATTAGTGCGTGAGTGATTGATCAATGGTTTCAATCTCAGGAAAACAAAACATAGTCACAGGTTCAAAATTCCAAATCAACAGTTACAACTAATTTCCACATTCGAAATCCCATACAACAATTCTTCACAAAATGATCCTCTACAAACCTAAACATGTTATTTAATGTTCAGCAAATTAAACTATAGCTAAATTACATGACATTAAATCATTAAAATAAAAAGGAAATGAAGAACAGTGAATTAATTACACCGATACATTAGAGTATCAGTCGAATACTCACTCCCTCTGAAAATCGAATCCTCCTTCATCAGTCTTAACAGAAAATGAATCCTAACATGATATCTAATGTTCAGACATTAAACCCCCTGGTTATTTCACATGCTATTCAACATAAAAGTGTAAATTGAAAATAGAGAACAGTACACAAATACTCACTGATACTCACTGTATCAGTCGAATGGGGAAATTCCTATTCCTACATTAAATAACAATTAATCGATAGGATTAAGGTTGGTAATTATTAACCAATATGTGCTTGTGTCATACACTTATTATTGTGTCCAAAACAGGACACAAATGTGTCAAAACACCACACGAACCCAACTCTATACTGGACACGAACAACAGTGAACCCGTGCACGAGTCCTAGCTCACTCGACACGAAACCATTGGACACGAGACTTTGGGAGTGTCATGTTAGACACTGTCCCAAGCTCTGTGTCCAATCTCACGTGTCTACGAGCCCTAGAACAGCCGCACGGACACGCGAGTAGCAGGACAATGTTATCCTGGCGCGCACGGCCGTATCCACGGGTCTGACTCAATCCAAACACGACACAAAACACGCTAAGTCATGTAGAAACCCATAAGGGACACTAAAACCTATTTTCCTATTCAAACACATTCTGAAAACAAGATCGAAATACCCACTGAGGTATTTCGTCGAACACTTAGAAACCTACACTGATACGTGTCCGATACGGACACGTAAAGGACACGAAACTTCATAAATCCTATTCCTACAGTGAGAGGACACCTAGGGCTATGCATACATTCCTAGAAATCAAAATTTCATGAAGGGAATAGGAAGTTACCTATAGGTGTTCTTCCTCAAAAAAAACTTAAAAAATGGGGATTCCTTCTAGCTAGCCCCAAGCTCCAAATTGTCTCAAATCTGTCATTAGCCTCTATGAACAGTAGGGAAATACAAATTCGGTCACCATGGAAGAAGTTTGAATGAAAAAGGATTAATATTGATAAAAATAGGAAAGAGTTTCAATGGAGACAAACCTTGTTCTTGTAAAATGAGGGAATGAACAAAAGAGGCATGTATTTTGAGAGGGATTAAATAGTGATGGGGGATAGGTAGGCCGGCCATAAATGCTAGGGTTAGGGCTTTGGGGAATCAATCTAGGGCTCTCATTCCATCTAGTCAAATCAATGGCCTACAACCTAGGTTTCACACTTGACTTAAATACGACCTAGTTAGCTCTAACTAACATGACTTAGCCAAGACTAATCAATACTAACTAACACTAACCATGGCTAGCTAGGTCTAGCTATGACTAATATAGGTTAGGTCAAATCTAGGTTAGTGCTAATCACAACACAAGGCAATTAATTAAATAATATTAAAATCACACCATTCAAAATAATATATATTAAATGCCAAATAATTATAATAAATCACAATAAGCTCAAATAAATTCAAAAATGACCAAAATACCCTCTAGGCTAAATGCACTAAATTGAACCTCTACTCACATGGTTAGGCTCTAGTTCAAACAGTCTCTAAGGTCATACTAGCAACCCCAAAATCATAGGTCATGAATTAAAAATAGTTTTTAAATGATAAAAATCACCAAAAATCATATTATGATTTAAATACCATTATTAAATAATTAAAAATACAAAAGTTCAAAATTACCCTCATTTTAGAAAATTTGGTGTTACAAGTCTACCCTCCTTAGAAAAATTTCGTCCTCGAAATTAAAATGGTAGTAATCCTTCTAGGTCAACACCCCACAATCAAAGTCTCAATTCACACAGTCCGATAATTATATGCGTCTATCCAAAATCATGATACTCAGAATATTCGTCATGCTAGTGAGTAAGGCTACGATAATCACAGAGCCCTCGACCAAGGTACATACCTCTAGAATTATGGTATTTAAAATTTTTGCATTGTCGCATGCTTTGCCGCGAAAACCTTAAATTTCCACACCCGAGAAGTACATCTAAAATCTGACTATATGTCCTCACTATGCCAGCTAACATGACTATAGAAGACTCTAGATCCCATAACTTAGGCAACCTAGCCCATACGACTTATCCCGAAAGAAAACCAAATCGAAAAGAAATGCCAAATCAAAACTTATCAACAAATAAGGAAGCCGATAAGAACAGATGGAATTGAATTTCAAGATAGATATAATGAGGCAAGGTGGGAATGGAATCGAAAAGAACAGAACCTGCAAGCACCTCTCCCACTGCCTGAGCATCCTTGACTGTCATGGCGTAAGCTCGCCCCTGCTGGCCTCCTCCAGCCTGATGCTGATACTGCACATATCTCTGCTGCTGTGTCTGAAAGGGTAGTCCCTCCTACTGGCTCACCGGAGTCCTCGCTCCTGCTCTATGAGTTGTCCGTTTAGGAAACATGGGACACTCTCTTAACTGGTGATATGATGCTCCGTAAAGTAGGCACTTGCCCAACCTCATTCGGCATTTACTCCAATCGTGCCCTGGTTTCCTACAGAAAGGGCAACCGGTAACCTATTGCTGTCTAGGGGTCTGCTGCGTCTGTAATGGTGGTCGCCTCGGCTGCTCTGTCGGAGTCCTAGCTCCTGCTGCTACCTGAGTTATTGTTGTCTGGCTCCTGGGACATTCCCTACACCGATGCTCCGTTGAACCACAAAGTAAACACCTGCCAAGCCTTATCCTGCAGTCGTTCCACCCATGGCCTGCCTTTTTGCAGAAGTTGCACCTAGCGTCCTGCTGCTATCTAGATGCCTGGTGGAAATATGCACGTCCCTGACCCTGAAGGTGCTGCTGAACAGGCTTCTGCTGATACTGATGCTGAATCTGTACGTGAGGCCTCTTAGCCTGACCTCCACTGCTGCTAACTCTATGCATGTCATGTCCCCTCTTGAATAATTATTGCCGCTAAGTTTCCACTATCTGTTGGAAGAAGGAGAACAATCGCGCCACGTCCTCTGGTCCTGATGGTGACTGCTGCTGAAGAACGTTCGGGACGACTGGGGAAGTCTTGGAGTAGGAAGAGGTGCACTCCCAAAAGCTGCAAAAATCCTAGCCTGAGCTGGCATAATAGGAGCTACAGTCTCGGGGCCCTGCTGATCAGGACAAGGAGTAGTAGACCCCTCAGTGGTGTCTTCCCGATCGAGACGATGAGATCACGCCTCCATAACCATCCTGAAGATAGATCAAACGAGAGGAAAATCACTGAGAATGAAGCGATAACATCAAGGAAGGTCGATTTATTTTCAAGGAAAGACAATAATGTAGGAAATTTTTTAGGTAACAGGAATCCGATTAAGAGTTTTTCCTAATGTGATTGAGTACCTTCAAAAGTATCCTAATCCTACTGTAGGCTGTAGTGATACTCTAGTTCGAATACTACTACATAAACTCGACCTGCATGGGCTACCACTAAAAACGTGTCACGACCTGTACCCACTGTGAGGGTTCGAGAACGTAACAACGCCCAGCCTACGCCGCAGTGTCGGCGGTAGAACGCTGTCCTAGGTCGCAACATCTAACAATATAAGGTACCTGAACAGTATATACACTCCGAATAGAGGTGACATAACAGAACAGTCTCAATCACATCTAAGGCAGATACATAATAGTAAAGGTAAATGGATAGATCAAAACCACAATGTTATACAAATAAGAGAGAGAAAGAATCTAATTGTCTAAGATAACAACTCAAGAAACATCCAACTCAATACAAATCTCCAAAATATATACAACATCTCAAAACAACAACTGAAAGTCGAATAAACAATGCTAAAAAAAGATAAAGCCTAGCTATCTAGCCTAGACTATGGGAGTAGCATCCTGTACTGTAGCTGTCCTACAGAGGAACCAGGTCGCAGGTGTCGTCTAAGCCTGCTCCGTAATAGGTGCTGTATAGGGCCTCATCCTCATCCTCTGTAATATTTTCAACAGGTCCAGTTAGGACAGAAATGAGCACAATATATCTCACGCAGTTCATATCAAGCTAGGAAAAATAAAGCATGCAATAGAGTAAGATACATGAAACGCTGAAAAGAGAATATATGAAGTAAAGGAGATAATTGTAAGGAAATATCTACTATAAATAGAGAACTAGCAGTGACTAGAGTTACAGTAAAATATAGACATGTGAATGGCATAGGAAGATTCATGACTACAGCTAAGAGTGATTCATGACTACAGCTACTTGGATATTATTCACATGCATATTTTTACTCCCCCATCCGGAATCAATACACAAGGATCTGTTCAAGTTATGTTAAGATTCATGAAACTTCACATGGCTCATAAAATGAGTGATACGTGAAGGTGATTCATGATGGCTCTGTGAACACGAGAGTACATGTGTCACAAGCGATTCATGAATCAGTGAAAGCATAAAGATACATGATGATTCATGAAATGCACAAAATATACCGTATCTGATGCTTCTGAGGGAGATAACATCTCATGAAAAGATCCATATAGCACCAATCCGTGCTACCAATGTGTCAACATCAAGTAAAGTAATCTAGAGCAAGAGTATAAATCCTAGCAAGTATAAAACGGCCAGAGAATGTACTCGCCTGATATCCTGAATATCCGGAAGAAAAATACTACCCGAGGAGTGGTGTCTGGCTCCTCATCAGAACAGTACAAGTTACAACATGTCCAGCTAATAAAGTAAGATACTATGATGCAGTCTACATGATATTAGGTCAATCCTAGACCAAAGTCAAGCCTGGTCAACTTCAGTTAACTATAAGTCAAAGTTAGATCAACTAGGTCAACCTAGACTCAAAGAAGTCTAATTAGGCCTAACCAGTCTATCCTAGCTAGAAGACACCATACAGTAGTCTATACATCTAGTTACACGTTACCTACATAGGCTATACCTCTATTAAATTACAACCACATATAGGCCATGAGCTAAACACAAAGCCATATCACATATAAGCCTAAACACCATATACCATATTAGGCTATATACATACACATAGAGATAAAGAGGGGAAATATAAAACAAGGTAAAGTGTGTGTGTATATATGTTCCTGTGTGTGACAGGAAAGTGAGAGTATCATAGATTTTGTGTGTGTGTGTTTAAATATAATAGGGTGTGTGTAGTATTTATGTGTGATAGAGGTTGTGTGTACAAGATACTTAGGAATAGGCATGTTCCTGTGTGTGTATGTGTGTGGATGAGTGTGGCCTGTATATGTGAGGGTTGATAGTGTAATATGTCTCAGGTACCATAGTGTTGTGTGTGCGAGTGTCCTGTGTACAGGAAAGCAATTGACAGTATACAGGAATTCAAAATAGTGTTTTAGGTGTTCAGGACAGTATGTGTGTATGTGATTGAGTGTGGAAATACATGAGAGTGTGTGAGTGAATGCACAGGTGTATAGGTCAATAGGGTGTCTCAGGTTTACATAAACAGTGTGTGTATTCAATGGCTCAGGATTTTAGTCAGATGCAAGTGTGTGTGTGCCTATTAATTATTCTCAGGTTTTAGGATTAAACAGTATTCAATTGGAGAAATATTCCCAGGTGAATCAAGTGACAGTGTGTCATAGGTCTACAATGCCAATGCCTTAATTGTGCCTCATTTGCTCAGGTTCATGGAATTTAAAATAGTGTCTCAGTGTTCAGGACAGCAACCAGTATGAGAAACAATTCAGTGTGTGTATACATAAAACCTGTGTGTATATGGGATACTTAGATGACAGGATATAGGTTGTGTTCAGGTGACAGAAAGTGTAATATAAACTCAGGTTTAACAAATGCTAATGTCTCAGTTTTGTGTGTGTAGTAGGATATAAATTAGTGTGTGAGTGATTGATCAATGGTTTCAATCTTAGGAAAACAAAACATAGTCACAGGTTCAAAATTCTAAATCAACAATTACAACTAATTCCACATTCGAAATCCCATACAACAATTCTTCACAAAATGATCCTCTACAAACCTAAACATGTTATCTAATGTTCAGCAAATTAAAATATAGCTAAATTACATGACATTAAATCATTAAAATGAAAAGGGAATGAAGAACAGTGAATTAATTACACTGATTCATTAGAGTATCAGTCGAATACTCACTCCCTCTGAAAATCGAATCCTCCTTCATCAATCTTAACACAAAATGAATCCTAACATGATATCTAATGTTCAAACATGAAACCCCTGGTTATTTCACATGCTATTCAACATAAAAGTGTAAATTAAAAATGGAGAACAGTACACAAATGCTCACGGATACTCACTGTATCAGTCGAATGGAGAAATTCCCATTCCTATATTAAATAACAATTAATCAATAGGATTAAGGTTGGTAATTATTAACCAATACGTGCTCGTGTCATATACTTACTATTGTGTCCAAAAATAGGACACAAATGTGTCCAAACACCACACGAACCCAACACTATACTGGACACGAACAACAGTGAACCCGTGCATGAGTCCTAGCTCACTCGACACGAAACCATTGGACACGAGACTTTGGGAGTGTCATGTCAGACACTGCCCGGAGCTCTGTGTCCACAAGCCCTAGAACAGCCGTACGGACATGCGAGTAGCATGACAGTGTTGTCCAGGCGCGCACGACCGTGTCCACGGGTCCGACTCGATCCAAACACGACACGAAATACGCTCAGTTGTGTAGAAACCCATAAGCGACACTAAAACCTATTTTTCTATTCAAACATATTCTGAAAACAAGATCGAAATGCCCACTGTGGCATTTCGTCGAACACTTAGAAACATACACTGATACATGTCCGATACGAACACGTAAAGGACACAAAACTTCACAAATCCTATTCCTACAGTGAAAGGACACCTAGGGCTATGCATCCATGCCTAGAAATCAAAATTTCATGGAGGGACAAGGAAGTTACCTATAGGTGTTCTTCCTCAAAGAAAACTTCAAAAATGGGGATTCCTTCTAGCTAGCCCCAAGCTCCAAATTGTCTCAAATCTGTCATTAGCCTCCATGAACAGTAGGGAAATACAAATTAGGTCACAATGGAAGAAGTTTGAATGAAAAAGGATTAATATTGATCAAAATAGAAAAGAGTTTCAATGGAGACAAACCTTGTTCTTGCAAAATGAGGGAATAAACAAAAAAGGCAAGTATTTTGAGTGGGATTAAATAGTGATGGGGGGATAGGTAGGCCAGCCATAAATGCTAGGGTTAGGGTTTTGGGTTACCAATCTAGGGCTCTCATTCCATCTAGTCAAATCAATGGCCTACAACCTAGATTTCACACTTGACTTAAATGCAACCTAGTTAGCTCTAACTAACATGGCTTAACCAAGACTAATCAATACTAACTAACACTAACCATGGCTAGCTAGGTCTAGCTATGACTAATCTAGGTTAGGTCAAATCTAGGTTAGTGCTAATCACAACACAAGGCAATTAATTAAATAATATTAAAATCATACCATTCAAAATAATATATATTAAATGCAAAATAATTATAATAAATCACAATAAGCTCAAATAAATTCAGAAATGACCAAAATACCCTCTAGGCTAAATGCACTAAATTGAACCTCTACTCACATGGTTAGGCTCTAGGTCAAACAGTCTCTAAGGTCACACTAGCAACACCAAAATCATAGGTCATGACTTAAAAATAGTTTTTAAATGACAAAAATTACCAAAATTCATATTATGATTTAAATACCATTATTAAATGATTAAAAACATAAAAGTTCAAAATTACACTCATTTTAGAAAACTGGGTGTTACAGTCTTGAACTGAGTAGATATCTGATCTTGATCAGTGTCCAAGTGTCCAAAACGTCTTTGAGTAAACATCTGAGTAGCTCAGTATATCGAGACAGAGTTTGATCAATTATTAAAATTAGGTTTGACCTTGACCAATGGGCCAACACATGTCAATACTTGGAGGTGGCAGATCGTTTTGCAAGGGTCGGTTTCGCCGGGTAAATACGTCTTTGGTATCTGCTCTGGCTCTATGCCAGACGTTATTGAGGAGCAGATGGAGAAGAAAAATGAGAAGCCTCCTAACTTGGATGAGTTTTAACGTCCTACCATATCTACCTACAGCTTTTTCTATCATAACATATACTAGCTATTGGATAAAGCGTTGTTGGCTGTATATCTGATTATATGGCTGCGTGATTATGGGGTTTCTGGTGGCTCGTGGTCGCTTGAACGAGTGAGCCAAAATTTGATTCTCCCGGTCGTCCAACTCGTATTTGGCTATAGATTGGTTTTCTTTCCGCTATGGTGTATAATCTCCAACGAGGTTTGCGATAATTCGTAGAGAAGATGGTGAATTATGGTGGTAAAGGTGAGTTTCCTCGGTCGAAACTACCCTTCCATTATCTAATGGGGTGGCTCGTGCTGCACCACATCTCTTTGATGAACCCGGGCCCAAAGGTCTTCGTCAGCCCAGAGGACACTTTTCTGTGCTGCTACCGAAAACAAGTATGGTTGGTCAAACATAGACAGGTGCACAATTATCATGTTTCTCCTTCTTATGCAGAATTAAATGAGGGAAGCACGTAGGTGGATGACGAAACTCGCTTTTTCAATCTTTCTGAGGTGGCCTTCCATTGGTTGCAATCGATAGGTGTAACTACCTATCCGAATTTCTATTTTTAAAAATTTTGTACTATCTTTTGAGTTATAAATTCTTTTTCTGAATTTGAGATTTTTTTTGGAAAACAATATTATAATTTTTGGAAGTTTATAAAATCATTTTTTGATTATTTTAAATTATTTCTATTCTAGATCATTATTATTTAATTAATTAATTTTATTTTAGAATTATTTTATTGGTGAGCCTACCAAGCCTTGAGCGTGGATTGTAGGCTAGCTATTCTAATTGCCTACAAAAGTCTCGGGCTTAGATTGTGGACATATACTTTGGGATAGAAAATAGCTAATTAATTAATTAGCCTTAATTAATTGATTTTTTACTAATTAAGTAATTATTTAATAGCTAGTTAATGTTAGTTATGGTTGGTTAGTCCTTTGCACTATAGGTTCTAGATCTATTACAATTTGTATTTATGCCAGTTTGACTTATGGAGCACTCCACACTCTCCCTAGTAAAATATTGGAGACTTTCCAACATTTTATTACAAGAAATTTCTATACTCTCTCTCACTCTCTCTTTCTCCTACCAAGACAAGCGCTGCTGTTCATCGCCACGCGCTGTCGTGAGTCTCCGATGACCTCGCCTGAGTTCCTCCTTGACAGCCTCCCTGTTTCCTTCGTCTAGCCATCCCCACTCCTCTATATTGCCATCATGAACTCCACAGCACTACGGCCATCAATTCTAGCCGACCCCGACTGAGCCACCTTGCCACCATCTTTCTCACTCTCTACTGACTCACCACAGCCAGATCTAACCCCATCTACTCTGGCCACCTCGCTGGAGAAACCACACCATTGTCACCCGACTCCAGCTCTTTTCCCAATTTCCTCTACCGTCTACAACCAGTCCCGGCCATCGCCTCCGCAGAATAACCACCACCTAGACTAGATCCCCACCACCGTGACATGCCCCACCGGTGGTACACTACCGCTCTCCCCTACTCCACTACTGTATACTCTGCCTACAGTCCGGGCAACCGACGACGGACACCCTAATCACCGGCCACTTTACCTGACTCCATCCGGTCAAATCCACAAAACACCACCGTCGCTAACGCCATCACCAGACTCCATCTAGTATCACTCACTGCCACCCCAAGTCGATCACCACGACACCCCCACTAAGATCAGATCCACTCACCTGACGTCGAGCCAACATTGTAATGCCTTAGTTTCATCCGTGGCCGAGCTCCACCCTCTCTGGATGACGCCACCAATCTCGACAATACCCTGACCCCAGCCATGGTGATTGTCGACTTTAGATCTGTCTTCTTCCTTGCTAGATCTCATTATTTTCGACCATATCTGGCCGTACTAGAGTTTCGACGACCGGCACAGCTACACAAACCGGGATCCGTACCACTGCCACTTGCGTCGACTGCTCAGCAGAGCCCCATGCAGACCCGGTCTTGGTTGACTCCAGATCTGGTGTTCCTAGGGTTCTTCTACCTACGTCGATGATCTCCATCGTGACCGTATAGCCCCGGTGAGAAGCTCTCATCATCTCTCTCATTCTCGTTCACTCCATCTCTCCCTTTACTTGTTCTTTACTCTTTTAGTAAGGATAGTTGTTGTCTCTCTCCAGCGGTGGAGATTAGGTTTTTTGTGGATGATGGGTTAGAGCCTATTATATACTATTTTGGTGTTGATTTATTGTTTAGTAATTCCTAATAATTCAATAGGCTGGGCTTCAAGCCCTTCATTGTTTTATTTTTTTATTTTTTGTTTACGTTGGTTCTAAGGACTGGGCCGAGCATAGGGTTAGCATAATAGTTTTTTTGTAAATTATTTATGGTTAATTCAGTGGACTGGACCAGGCCCAGAACGATGGGTTTTGGATTCAGTCCAGGATTATATTTTTTATATATATATTCTGTTGTAATAGCCTTTTGTATATTATATAAAATTATTATAGATATTATGATTATTAGAGTAAATAAATTCTAAAAAAATGTTTTCAACTGTAAATTATACTTAAGTAAATTGTATGTTGATAATATGAAGTTTGACATAATTAGACTATATTCTTGGTATTAATATTTATAAATAATTCCAAATGGTTTCTAATCAGTTTTAGGAAAATATTATATTTTGATTCTAAAATATTATTATAGTGCTTTATATGATTCTAACCTATATTTCAAATAATTTATCTAAATAGTATTGCTTTACTAAATTACTTCTTGCTAGCTAGTGTATAAATCCAGTTAATTAGAATATATTAGTGAATTAGCTTGTTAGGAGATAGCCAGATAATGCTATTGAGTAGAATTTAACCTATTCTTGCCTTATTCTAGGTGGACATTGAAACTCATTGATTAGCAAGGACAATGCAAGTACTTCTACGATTTTGACTCTTTACTTCATGTCATGGTCTTCATATTGGACACACTGTTACACGACTTGATCTATTAATATGGTTCATGATCTTTTACTTGTATCTGGAGAGGGGAAATACTATGGATATGTGACCAAAGCCCAACTTAGGATTCATGTTGATAGCTTAAGTCTCACACCTGTGCACATGGAATTTTAAGGCATACCATATACTTGTTCTTATTCATGATCTTACCCTACAATATTGGCTAGGCGTGTCCGACTCATATTTGATTATTCGGGAGCAGGTCATGACAATACGCCCATCTCGTTTGGTGTATTAGAACTAGAATAAAGTATTCTTAGAGCCCTACCTACCGAGCCAGTTTGTACAACATTTTTGCTATAGTCAGCTACTGTTGACCAATGCCAGCACTTGACTCGCTTATAAAGGAGGACTACTTGACGGTGTACGGGCCTGGCAGTACTATAACACCGGTTGTACCAGTGTGCTCTTTATAGCTCCCTCGCGAAGACTAGAGGCGTACATCATGTTTTATTGTTTGGCAAATACCTACCCTCCAGACTACAACCGAGAACAGAGTCTTCTTTTGGGGATGAGTTTAAACCTTAGAAGGATGTCATTACTGCATCATGTACCATCTTGCGCCATGGTACACACTTAGTTATGGAGATGGAGTCGGACTCCTATCCGGATAGACTGGACGATTCCAGTCATAAGCGGCCTACACCGACCGAGACGAGCCTATCGCCTCTGAAGAAGAGGAAAAGAAAGGTGACGACAACTAAACAGCGGTCGTCCTAAAAAAAGGAGGAGTCTTCAACCACCGTCACTTCTCCAGTAAGTGAATTTATAGTTCAGCGAGGTAATGTTTTCATAGCGTCTTCTTTGTTAACTCCACTTTTTTTTGCAAGGTGCAAAGAGAAAGCTTATGCATAAGCACAAGGCCCCTAGCCCTCAAACCTCATCCAACCACGGAAAGGATCTGTCGCCAACAAATTCGCCCGTAATTGATGAGCAAAATCCTCTAGCGGATGTGGAGGCCTCGATAGATAATAACTCTGTATTGATTATTTGACCGAGCTTTTCTTGTATCTGATAGATGTTTCTCATCAAAGGCTGCTTCATGCAGGTCCTTCTGGTGAGTAAATTTTTGTTTTTACTACAGGGTGACCTTCCACGATGCTAACTTTTTTATTGTTCTTGATCTTATAGGTTTACAAACAGAGTCATCACAACCCACGAAAGGGCCCGCGGTGGAGGGTGGAGTATTTGTCCCCACTACTGTTGCCTTAGTAGAGGATCCAATCCCTTAGCCTTCTGAAAAAAGGTGTCAAAAGAGATAGTTCGGGTTAAACCGGTTACGCGGGTGATGAGACCGTCGTGGATTTAGATGTCCAGGCTGGTGAGAAGCCGGCTAGTAATGAACTGACTTCTTAGGCCATCGTAGTGGTTGAGGAAGGGGCTGTTTCTGAGCCTCCAGCTCTGGTTGAAAAAGAAGAGAAGAATAGCGCCCTCCCCTCCTCTACTGTGGATTCAATGGTTGAGAAGACAAATCTGGAAGATGTCTTTCACATCGGACAAGTGGCTATACCACCATCCTGTCCTTTAAGGATCGTTTTCAAGTTCGCTGGCTCGAAAAAGGTACCTACCTCAGCAGAGCATTCGGTGCCATCCGAAGAACTAGGTGGGCCCCCTCCATAGGAGAACGGGATCGTAGGGAGTGACAAACTCGAGACAAGAACATCTTTGACTCCCAAAAAACTTCCTGTTAGCTCCTCCTTAATTGGAGTTAACCTGGGGCATTCGTCTCTCCGAAAGATCCAAAAATGTCGAGTAGGTTCCCTTTTGGCACTATATCATCGGGTCCGGTGTTCGTGGCTCGACCTTTAGATTTTGCTAAGGTGGCTACCTCGGTGGTCCCACAGACTCTAATTTTTGTAGGTGCTCCGAGTGTGGCACAACCAATGACGCCTCTTTCGGTTGCCGAGGATGATGAGTATACTAGACTCATCATTGAGACTTTCTACACCATCCTGAACTGAGGTACATAAGGTGTCCTGGATCTAGATCGGTCATTCATGATTACCAAAATGTAGCCTTAAATCTACTCGTGTCACTGTACGCCCGAGCAGGTTAGGAGGTCAAACCGAATGCTCTTGAGGCGTTCGTGGGTGATTTGGAGCGTCACCTTATGGAACTTCGGATATTGCAGTCGAACGACCTCTCTACCTTGATTACAGAGGAAGTATTGACCTTATTGATCGAGATTGCTATAGCTAGCTCGGCTTATGTAGTCGACTTAGAGGCTCTTGAGTAGAGCATGGAAGAGGCCCATAATAAGGAGATGGAACTCCTATCTGCCGAATAAATCAACCACTCTTCTCAAACTATCACCAGGATGCGTATAGATGCCGTCTGGGAGGAGATATAGAAGTTGTAAGAGAAAGTGGCTATGTTGGAAGCTGAGCCCACCAATTGGATGATAATGCTACATCTTTTCTCCAGCAAGTGGAGGCATAAGCTCAAATCAAAGCGTATTTGTTAGATCAGAAGGACGAACTGGATACGGTCCTTACTAAATTTGCCGTCTTTAAAGTTGAAGCCGCGGTACGGGGAAAGGCTGAACGTTGGGTGATGGCCAAGGCTCAGGCAAAGACTAAATTTCTCTGCTATCATATTGGCGAGCTGTGCGTCGACCCTTCTTAGTAGTGCTTTTGTATCTTTTCTATTTGTCTTTTCAGAACAAAAAGCTTTTCTCTGTAGTTTCTGTTTTGTATTAAACAAGAAACAAAGTCTTTATGTTCCTTGTTTGCTTTGTTCTCTGTGATACTAAATTTTTTTTATTGTGATAAATAACAAGTCAGAGGTAACATGGATGTAAAGGTTATATGACATCATTAGAAGACTTTTTGTGGACCTACCATACCTGGCATACCCAAAACTGGGTATGGATGGTAAGTATGAATGTTTCGACCAGAGGTCATACGAACGTGGCAAACAAGAGTTGTGAAATAAGAATTATCTTATTTATAGGTGACATGGACGTGATAAGATAACACTCTATGGGGGTATTTTAATAAGAAATTCAGATGTAATATGGACGTGATCGCTTTTTGATATGGGAGCATAGTACGTAGGTAACTAAAATAGAAATGTTTACTCAGAGATAATAGGGACATGGTAAACTTTTATTTATAGTCATATTTACTCAGAGGTTTTAAGAACATGGTAAGATAGAACTCTGTAGAGGTGTAAAAGTCAACTCAGAGGTAATATAGACATGAATGTCTTCTTCGGAAGAAATGATAAAGGAATATCCTAGAGCATCTGGGCTCCGAATGCTTCTGATCTGGTTAAGGATTGTAGACTTCCGTGGCAAAATTATCTCGATTGACTGTTTCATAGGTACTTGTTAGAGAATATGGAATGTGAAAGTACATGTTGGTAGGTCTCAAACGTAGTACTTCTAGATGAACTTGCCGTTGACTGGCATCATGAACAAATCTCCGTTAGATTTTGCAAGTCGGTAAGCACCGTTAGAGTATGTCGTCTCTATGATGAAGGGACCCTCCCATTGAGTTCGAATTTCTCGGCTGATTAATGAGTCATACCATTAGCCTTCTAAATGTAGGACAAGATCACCTACTTGGAATGTTCCTTCTTTAACCTTTTTGTTAAAGGCTCCAAAAATGTGAGCCTGATAGAGCTGAATGTGCTGTTGAGTCAGAATATAGTTTTCGTTAAGCCACTCCAACTTTGTAACTGGAGACATTAATTATCCTCATCTGTCAGCTGGTTCGTAATGGCCACTCGTAGAGAGGGAGTCGGGATTTCAAGGAGATGTACCACTTCGCTCTCGTATACCAGAGAAAATAGCATATTTCCTGTCGGAGTCTGGACTGTTGTACGATAAGCCCAGAGACATTCACCTAACTTCTCATCCCAGTCACGTTTGTTAGTCGATACAACTTCCTTGAGAAGTTTTACGATTGTCTTGTTGAAGGCTTCGGCCAATCCGTTAGCCGCTGGGTTATAGGCAGTTGATGCCACATTTTGAATACAGTTTTTATCGCAGAATCTGCTAAATATGTGTCTTATGAATTACGGACTATTGTCGTGGATGATCCTCTAGGGTATCCCAAAATGGTAGATAACATGATGCTCAATGAAGCTAATCGCATTTGAGCTCTTTACCTCAGACAAAAGTACTGCTTTCACCCACTTGGAGAAGTAGTCGATGATAGTCATGATGAAGCAGTGCTCTCTAGAGAGGACAAAAGGGTTATTGGTCCCACTATGTCCATGCCTCAGGCCTCAAATGGCCAAGACACGACTGTAAGGTGTAGGCACTCCGAAGGTCGAGGAATGAAGTCAGTATGCAACCGCTATGCTCGATATTTCTTGGCATATTCGATAACGTCTGCCATCATTGTAGGCCAGTAATAACCCATGCGTTAGAGTCGATCCTGTAGCTTGGGATCGTGTTGATGGGCCCTACTGGTGTCATCATGGGCTTTCCGGAAGGCTTTGATTGCCTCATCGTTTGACAAACATCGGAGGAGAAGTCCGTAATATTAGCAATAATATGGCATGTTTGTGGTCGTATCATAGTAGAACTGGAAAGACTGTATTTTAACGGACACCACCTCTTCTGGATCGTCTGGAAGGATTCTATAGACTGCATAGTCTACGAACGAAAATCACCAATAACTAACATCGATATTAATGTCTGTTTGTATAGCATGGTTTAGATACATGCATAAGTTGTTCTTGGGATATACCAGCTCTCGACCAATCACCATGATGAGTATTAGATCACAACTGGAACTGCCAAGGTGGCAACGAGACCGGCAAGAGCTTCAGCCTCTAGATTCTAAAGTCGAGGTACATGTTCTATGAAGAACTTGCTGAAAGTGAAGATTATGTCGAAGGCTGCCTTATGGTAGGGAAGTATATCCACATGACGGACCTCGTACTGCCCTCGAACCTGGTTGACTATAAGTTTGGAGTCACCATAGGACTCAAGGTAGTAAACCCCAGTTATTTTGCCGACTAAAGTCCAATGATGAGAGCATTTACTCAGGAACAATATTGGAGCATGTCTCTGTGAGGGAATAAGCACGTTGTATGACCAGGTGATCGAGGGAAATTAATACTACCCCCACACTTGCAACAATTTATCCTTTATGACCTATTCTAGAAGTGTCATCAAAGACCATTCTACAGACGGGGTCCTCCTCTACAGTATTAGATTCTAATACCTCATTAGGGATTTTATCATAAAGCTTCAATGTTTTCTGTATTGGATGTGCAGCTAGGAAGTCGGCAAGCGCTTGGCCCTTGACGGCTTTCTATGGAACAAATACAATATCGTATAGTGATAGCAGTATTGCCCACGTAGCTAGTCGGGAGTTCAGTCCTCCTGGCTTCGGCATAAGGACCCTGAGTGGGTTAACTCGGAAGACGACGTGGATTATTTGATCGGCTACATAATGACGAGTCTTCTGAATAGCGAAGACCAGATCTAGACATTTCTTTTCGACAGGATTATACCGATGTTCGACACCAATCATTATCCTACTCAGATAGTAGATGGCTTGTTCGTATCTTGCATCATTTTTTGGGCAAGTAGGGTGCTGAAAGAGTGATCCATTGCACGGATGTAGAGCAGGAAGGGTTTGTCCTCAACGGGTGCCACCAGAACTGGAGGGTTCATAAGGTATGCTTTCATGTCGTCGAATGCTTACTGACACTCTTGGTCCAGACGTAGAAAACTCCTTTTTTCATAAGATTTATGAAGGGTTGGCATAGTTCAGAGAGATTCGCTATAAATCTTCTGATATATACGAGACGTCCTCGTAGGCCTCGAAGTTCTCTCAGATTCTTCGGAGGACGCATGTCAATGATGGCCTTAGTCTTTTCTGGGTCAATGTGGATACCATTTGCAGTAATAATGAAGCCTAAGAACTTGCCACTAGAGACCGCAAGGAAGGATTTATCTAGGTTCGTCTTGAATTCATGTACCCACATAAGACGAAAGACTATCCTTAGATCCTGCAAATGATCACCCGAAAGCGACTTTTAACCGCGATATCATCAACAAAACATTCGTATGTTTTACGAAAATATTTACGAAAGATAGTACTCATAGATCGTTGGTATGTTGCACATTTATTATTTAATCCAAAGGACATCACTGTATAATTGTATATCCTTTTTGGGGCTCAAAATGATGTGTACTTTTTGTCGTCCGGGAACACCATGATTTGGTTATAGCCCGAGTATCCATCCATTAAGTACATGTGTTCGAAGCTACATGTATTGTCAATCATTATGTCGGTGATCGAAAGGGGAAACTCATCCTTCGGACGAGCAGAATTGAGATGCCAAAAGCCTAAGCAGATTCGAATTTTTTGTTCTTTTTAGTGACAGGGACAATATTGGTTACCCAGTCTAGTCGTTGTTCTTCAAGAATAAACCGACTTATTATGATTTTGTTGACTTCCTTCTCAAGGGTGTCCATGACATTGGGACGAAAGAATTATTATTTCTGCTTAACAGGCTTAGCGTTGGGCAAGATGTTACGTTCGTGCATTACAACTTGCGGATCCAACCCTGGCATGTCTTCATAGCTCCAGACGAAGACGTCGATGTATTTCATAATGAGTTGTACCAAGGATTCCTGACTTTCCACTGGTAGGCTTTTGCTGATGAAGATGGACTTGGCGAGGATTCATCCCCCAAGTCAATTTGTTCAACTTCATCCTCGGTGGGAGGTTTCCTCTGTTCGAAATGTAGTTCCCATTGGGACCCTAAGCATTGAGCCCAAGGTTCTTCTTCAAAGAACTCTAGTATCTTTTCGTCGTCTTTTTCTAGAGGAAGTACGAACGTCATAATGACTGACAATACTTTCTTGAATATTAGACCGATATTAGTATCAGAGTCCTAAGTAGAGGATCCAGACAAATGGGAATGCATCTCAACCTTGATTTTTGAACTTTTATGGGTTGTTGGGGGCGTTACGTGCCTCCCCCCCCCCCGAGTGCGATAGTAGTAATCATGAGGTTTTCTTTTTGGAATGGAAAGTTGTAGGAAAGGCGTCGACCTTATTTGCCATAAAAATCAACAACAAGTATTACAGAACACTGGAATTGATTACAACCTCGCTTGTACAAAGAAACGGCCTAGAAAGAAAGCCTAGGAAACAATCTAAGTACAATTGTTTAGTTTTGATTCTGGGGGGTGACGGTGGAGGCTCGGGAAAGTGCTATCAACTCTGCTTTACTCCGTGAACTATCTGATGCAGTCTCTAGCTCGTGAAGATATTACTTTTTTTTGAAGGTTGCCAGCTATTATAGGGGTATGGCACCCTGCTATTTATAATAGGATGGATTTTGAGCCACATGGATGGCTTGTGGCCACGTGGATGATTGGCACACAAAGACCCGCTCTCGGGCTGCCATCTGTCGGTTTGTTGGGATTTTGTTGCAGCAAATCTGGATAGTTAAGGAATTGGTCAGATTGTCACGTGTCCCGCTGCATATGGTGTTCTCAGTCTTTGATCATATGGGCTCGCATGAGACTCAAGCATGCGGCCTGAATCACAATTACTCTCCAGTGCTAGAAATTTCGTAGCCGCCTAATCTGGGCCGCATAAGTGTCTTGCAGCCTAGATGACACTCTTCTAGCTGTATGGAGGCGTATGAACCCTGCTTTTGGGCGATATCCTACGTCTCATCTTTCTTGTCAAAGTGTCAGAACTGTCATGTTTTGCCAGGACTTGTCACTTTATCAGTCGAACTGCTCCTCCTTGGTTGCATATTTTCTTTCTACAGCTGTTCGTTAATGGGCCGCATATGTCTTCGAACAGTCACACGGCTTTCCTTCATATGGACCTGTTTGGTCCAATGTACCTATGTGGCAATTTGTAATCCGTATGAACTCCATATTTTTTATGTTTCTACAAGACCCCCTTCAAAGTTTCCAAATTGCAAATTTGAAATACTTTGAATAAGAAGCATGAAAAATATGCCAAGCCGTAGGGAGTCTTCAAGTTACAGGAAGTGGTTTTTGAACTTGAGTCGCAGAGAAGTACTGAGCCGCAGAACAAATCTTGAGTCACAGGGACGCTTTGAGCCGTAGGGTGTCTGCCAGCTGTCACTTATGCATTTAATGCTCATGATTCGATTTTGGATTTGAGCTCTCTTTTTTTGAGATAAAGCTGGCGGTTACTAGGGATAAAATCCCCAAACGTCATCATTATCTTTAATGATCTCGAAAATCGAAGCGACACCCTTTCTGGAACCTCTATAAATATGAGTGATTTTAAAGAGAATTTTTTTCTCTTTTCACCTCCTTATCTTTCATCTTAGTCTTCCTATCTTCAATGGCTCCCAAAACTTCCAAGTCGACTGCGGCCAAAGGAAAGGGGCTTACTTCTCCACCGAGGGCGGCGGACTCCTATTCCACTCACTCCAACGTGCAACCTCCCATCAAAGGTAATGACAGTGGAGAGACGATGGCTATGTCGTGCTATATCGCTTTCTGTGCAATAAGCTTTGGTCGATGCGTGCCCTATCTCAGTTGAACCACATGTGTTCTATACGATAGGGCCGTACAAGCTGAGTCGCATAAGTGCTGCATAAAGGACTCAGGATTGGTCTTCATTAATGTTGCATGGTTGTGCCGCATAAGTGTCCCCTGTTTGAGCCGTATGGGTATTTCACATCTCGAGTCGCAGGAGACGCTTCGAGTCCAAGCCGCCTCAGTGCCTCATTACTGAGCCGCATGAATACTCTGTATCTAGATCGTATAAATGTCTCATAAGCACTCTTTTCGGGCTGCCTAAGTGTCCCCGACCGTGTAGCATGAGCATGCGACCTAACCGCATGCGTCTCATGTCGTAGAAGTCTTCGTTTTGGCTAAGTTGATTGGATGAACTTCTAACTTTTATTTCTCCTCTGTCTTTTGTAGTGGACTTGCCTTTAGCTCCCTCGGGGGAACTCTTGATAGGATATGCCCAATCTGCGTTGGGTGTGAGACTTGACCAAATAGTCGATCGTGTGTCGACTCAGATTACCCGAAATCAGCCTGAAGACAGGTTAAGGGAGATCAGGAACCATTCGTTCTTTTACTTACTCAGTATGATGAATTCTGGGAAGCTAGGGGCATTCATCTAAAGCCCTATTTTTTGTTCGGAGATGCTATAGTTGTCTCAAATTCTCGTGCCTTGGAGCTTTTTGAGAACTGGGATTTTCTTTCCAATGAGCTATCGATCCATCTTCCTCGGATGGAACGCCACTTCTCTTTGTCAAGTTTCAACATGGTGCCTATCAAAAGGCGAATGGCGAACCCCATAACTCAGGACCGGCAAGGCATCTTCATAGGCAACATCTACTATAATAGACGAGTGCGGTCGGCGGTCGCGACCAGGGAGTCGATCAGTTGTTCCATCGTCGGGCTGGCCCCGGGTAGTTTTATAAACGATCTGAGGCCCAATAATTGGCTCACTGAAGCTGACACCTACCTGAACCAAATTGCCCGTAAAGGATCATACCCCATGGGCAGACTGTCACTGCAGAATTGGATGAGTCGCTCCCCTCCGTGGGTCAACTTGACGCTCTGGATCCTGTCGACCTATGGGGATATTTTACAGTAGCTCGACCTCTATTATGCCATAAAGGGCACTTGCTATGGTCTTTCTGTGAACGCCAAGCTGTTCATAGCGCTCCTCGAGATGTACAATTGTCGTACGGGAACCTTTTACACACCTGCTGGAGAGATAGGGCTCGCCCTTCACGAGATACATGACGTCTCCAAATTGCCCTGGGGGACGAAGTTTATGAGGAGTATACTCCCACAAATGAGGAGTTTGATGAATTAGAGCGATGGTTTCCCTGGTTCCTTGTCGTTTACCGGGAAGTGTTATGTCATCATAGCACTTGTCAACAAATGTCAAAGAAGAAGGATGAGAGTTCAGAGGGGACCCTTCCTCATACGAAGGCCTGGGTCAGTAACTTGCTCAACCTTGGTGCCTCGGGCTGAGTTGTCCCTCAGAGTCCCCAGACCCATGCGGAAGTGGACGCTCAGGTGCAAAACGCTAAGAGAACCAAAGCTTCTGGTGACAGATTCGGAAGTCAGTCCGACACATTCAACAACTTCTATCAGAATACCCAACCCTTGTCCCATAAAGCCATCTTGGTCGGATTTCTGATGATATGGCTGAGGATTTGTGTGGTATTAGGAGGTACTGGTTCGATTGAGAGAATCAGCTACAATCTGATCCTTCCCGTTGTCAAGTTAGTTTTCGGAGGCAGGTTAGCTCTACTCCCAGCCATGGTGTGCATCATCCATTGGGGTCTTCGTCTCTTTGCGACCAGAACGATAGCTCGTGATGTTACGAAGAATTTCTACCGAATTGAGCTATCCTATCATTATCTGATGGGATGGTTGTTAATGCATTGCCCTTCTCTGATGCGACCTGGCCCAGAGGGGAACGCGACGATTCATGATGCATTCATTTATCAATATCATGATATACCTTGGACCTGTTCGACCATGCCCGAATGCCGTGTTATGCTCGCACGGGTGGATAGCAATTCCTTTTTTGCGTCGGTCCCGCCTTTTAATGATGAGGAAACGAGGCATCTTCATCTCGATGGCAGTGTCGTACCCCATGTTTTATCTGAGAAGATGTTCCGTTGGTTGCAGAATATCCGTCATGCGCATCTGGTGTACTGCAACCATAATGTTGCCTTTTTGGAACCTTATTTGCCCAGCCGGTATTCTAGACAATTCGAGTATTGTCAATTGTTTTTAGATAACCCGAGTCCCTCCTTAGGTTATGAGGGCAGCGTCCTAGATGGTATTCAGGCCTGGCATTATTATAGTGTTGTCTGTACCCAGACCATCATCTCTCTTCCTGATACCAGGGATGTAGTGCGCATCTCGTACATGGCAGCCCTCTACTACATTTTCGTGAATGGGCCTTCCCATAATTTCGATGCGAGTACCAGTTTTATAACCGGTACTAGGCTGGCGGAAAAGCATGAGGGGTCCAAAAAGAGGAATAGGGCGGGAAAGATGAAGGCCGTTGCAGCCTCTGATTCTGATTCTATCGACACAGAAGAGAAAGATGAGTACAACGATCTGTTGCCTCCTGCGACTACTCTGGTGATGAGCCTGCCTTCCCCTGTGCCGAGCCCTTCGCCTAAACGAAGTAAGCGCGGACCATCCGTTGCTAACTGGCCTCATTTCCAAAAGTGGGTCGCGTTTAAGACTTGAGGTTCTGATCATGCGGAAGAGGACAGTGATACTGTATCCCTCCCAGAGGTAAGTTTCATTTCGGCCGACTACCATGTTACTTTAGGTATCTTATCTGATTATTTCTCTTTGCTTCTTTCGTGCAGACTGTTGAAGGCATAAACCCTCCGGTGCCCGGGGCTGCGTTTGAGACTTCTTCAGTTATAAGTACTCTGGTCGAAGGGGGCGCCAGTTTTACAGAATCAAATATCGCGGCTGTGAGGTTATGATTGGTTGTAACCGACTCAGCTTTACCTTTTTTTGGATTGACCGGGACTGGAGCGACGAATATAAGTAATTCGGTTGTTGCTGTTTAAGGGGATACGGGGGCAGTAGGAAGAATCGTGACTGTCCAGAGCGGTTCGCGGACTCCTCCGCCCTCCCCTGGTAAGCTATGTCATATTCTTACCGACGAGGAGGTTCATTCGCTCTTTCTTTATATTCTTCGAGTCAAGTTGATGGTTGGTTGTTCTGGACCTACAGGCCCTACCTCTCCGCTAATGATAGTGGATATGACCGCAGAGGAGGGGATAGCGGACGACATTGGGGCAGACCTCCTGCCAAAGAGAAGAAATGGACCTCCCCTCCCCTAAATTGAAAAGAACCTTGATGAGCTGAGTTCTAAGCCTCTTCCACCACCGACGGCAGAGACGGTGGTTCCTATACCAGTATCAGTGGGCGCAGGGTTGTCTGAAGTTGCCTCTTCCCCGGAGACTGAACTTGCCGCTCTGTCTAGTCTTCAGCTTATTCGGGTTGCGGAAGAGGAGATCACTGATGTGCGGGAGTCACACTGCTCAAAATTTGTTTTCCTTTTGACAGGGTCATCAAGCTCAAGTATACCTGTTTTCCAGACACCTTCCACTTCCTTAGGTGCTATCCCTTTGACACCGTCGTCCCTGGAGAACTTGGATGAATCGTCAAGGGACATAGTCGAGAGCTTTTATCGTCACTTGAAACGGGGGGTCGAGGCTACTTTGAAGAGAGGGACGCCATTTGCCGTGGCCCACTACTACGCCCAAGGCCAGATTGCCCTACTGAAGATGCTCCCAGGAGGAGAAGAGGTGGTTGTCCTTTTACAGCACAAGCTGGCAGAGGCTAATCAGTGCCTAAGCCAGTTGCAGAAACTGCGGCAAGCTGATATGTCTGCCGTGGTAGAGCAGGAACGTGCTTTCCTCGTATCAGCCGTGGAAAAGGTAAAAATTATCCGAGAGACGACCAGGCCCTCTTTGGAGAAGGACCTCCAGGAGCTGTCTTTCAAGTATGCAAAGCTGAGTCGGGAGGTTGAGACTTTCTTTACTCGTGAGGAGACCATTACTCGAGCTATGGCCGAGACTAACGAACTGCTTCTCCAACTACAGGCTAGGCTAACATCTCTGGAGGCTGAGCTCTATGCCACTCGTCAGGAGATTGGGAAGATCTGGAAGGAAACTGATGAAGTCACCCGAGCATCTGCTGCTCTTGATAGAGCATTGAAGAAATTAGAAAGAAATTGGCAGGTTCATGCACATCTGGAGGATGCCGAGAGGTTATCCTAGGAAGCTGAACGTCGAGTCAAACAGAGAATTGAGCGCTCAACTGCAAAGCTGGAGGACACCCTTAACAAGTTGTGTGTCGCTGATGAGTAGTAGATTTTGCACTCCGTCTCTTTTTTTGACAGAGCAGAATAGGTTTACTCCACTCTGATGAGCTTGTAATGACATTTTGAATGAAGAATATCCCCTGGGGGACTTTTTTGTGGACCTATTGCCCTTTGGTGCATTTGAAAATACGAGCAAATAGATTTGAAAAGATATTTTGTGGACATACTACTCTTTGATACACCGATGGTGCGAGCAATAGATTAGGGTAATTTTTTGGAGACTTATTACCATTTTTGTGTACTGGCGATGCAGTACTGATAATAAGTGGAGAGAAAAAAAACTGACATATTTACTCAGAGGTAATGAAGAAGTGATAAATATGGGTCTGAAGTATGGCCTTCCTACTCAGAGGTAATGAGGACATGGTAGGAATAGACCAGATGGGGGTACACAGAACAACTCAGAGGTGTTATCAATGTGGAAGTTCTTTGTATTGGGCGATTTGTCAGTGATGGATAGGAAAACAACTCAGAGGTAATATGGACATGGTTGTTTTCCCGTTTGGGGAATTTTGTGAACCTATTACCCTTTTTGTGCACTGATGGTACGATCAATAGATTAGGATAAGTTGTATGGACCTATTACCCATCTGCGCACTAGTGGTGCGGGTAAATAGATTTTGAAGCAGAACCCTACAGGGGTGATATGGTGGTCGAAGCATCAAAGCGAAAGTTCAGAGGTATCAATACACATGACTTGTCACTCGTAGAGATGCAATGCGAGTCCCCTTGGAGGAGGGGGAACAGAGTGTATTTTCAGGGGTACCTGATGTACACAACTTGATACTCTAGATACATATATATATATATATATATATATATATATATATATATATATATATATATTCCTTTTTTTGGCAGCCTTTTATTGATGAGGTATAGAACTCCGTCCATGAGGATCAGGAGAGGTACCATCTGTCACGACCCGCACCCTAGAAATAGGGCACGTGACGTGGGTACGTCCAGCCTACGCCGCAGCATCGGCGGTAGAACGCTGTCCTAGGTCATAACATCTAACAGATAAGGGTAAAATACAGTTATACTCCCCGAATGGGGGTGACATAACACAATATAACTCAACCACATCTAGGATAGAACAGGAATGAGATAGAAAGATAAAGATAGATAACATCCAGGAATGTAACATCACAGAGATACAAATCCATAATCCAAGTGACTAAAATAAATACATCTCAGAATATCTCAAGTCTAGTACAGTAATCCAAGATAGTAAGGCAATCCTAAACTAAAGGAAGTAACATCAACTGCCAGCAGGTCCAAGTCACTAGTGATGTCTAATGCTGCACCAAGAGGGATAGACACCAGAGCCTCGTCATTTACTGTAAAATTTTCAACAGGTCCAGTCAGGACGGGAACGAGCACATATCTCTCAAAACAGTTCATAGCAGGTTAGGAGTATAAATCATGCAATATAGTAAAATACAGGAAGTGCTGAAAAGGAAGTACGAGTAAACAGGAGATATTTTGTAATTGAAAGTAAATACATGATAGTAGAGACTGTAAGTGGCTACGTGATTTAGAGCATAATGGTTATGTAAACGGCTTGGGGGCACATGAATACAAATAAAGAGGCACATTTATACAGCTACTGGGGATAGTGTTCACATAACCAATTCTACTCACCCCGCCCCAACCAGTACACAAGGATCCATTCAAGTTACGTTATAAGCACATGAATACAACTAAGATACGTGAACTCATGTAATGAGTAGTACATGAGGCACGTGAAAGCACATGAGAACATGTAAAAACATGAACTAGTACGAGTACAAGGAGTACCTGATGCACATGATAAAGTACATGAACATGAAATACCCGATGCACCCGTAAAGGATAACATCTCAGAAAAGGATCCATATAGTACTAATCCGTGAAGATACGTGTCAGCATCATGTAGAGTAATCTAGAGCAAGAATATAATCCAGGTAAGTATGAAAAGATCAGAGAATGTACTCGCCTGCTATCTGAAAGTCCGAGATGAAAGTACTGTCCGAGGAGTGGTGTCTGGCTCCTATTTAGAACAGTACGAGTCACAACAAGTCCAGAATAGAAATGTAATGTACTACAATGCGTTCTACATGAATCTAGGTCAATCTAGTCTATACTAGGCTATCAAGGCTAATCTAGGTTTAACAAGTCATTCTAAGTTTAACTAGACTAAACAAGTCTAAACTAGACTCACTAGCTAAACAACCACAACCATAGCCATAGGCCAAAAGACTATACCATATGCCAATAGGCAACCATGCTAAACAATACCATTTCAATATCTATCTAACCATACCCATGCATTCATATCATACAACCTAATATAGGATACATATGGTACTAATCTACAATATCACTCTACTCTATATCATAATATATAACACATTATATCATATACATATATATATATTAACACACAATCCTATTTATAGGAACCTACCATTATACAAGGAAGGGAGAGAGGGATACAAGATACTCAAGTGTCAAGTGAGTGTGTGAGAGATTGTCTCAAGTGATGAACTTGTGAGTGAGGTGATGTGAAATCAGTGAAAAAAAATGTGAGGAAAACAATGACATGAGTGTGTGTAAGCTAGAGTGTTATAAGAGTGTTCATGTGTGAATGTGTGTGTGAAATAGAGGAAACATGTGTCAAGGCAAAACAGTGTGTGATACATGCCATTTCAGATTTCACCTAATAACACCAACCAATACCAGTTAACTGTCCAAACTTTTCCATACCCATAGAGTTTATAAAGGATAACAGTTATGGGTTTAATAGGATGCAAATAACAGTGGTAATTAGGTAGATGATGTCAAACTTGTCTTTGAAAATCTGGACAGAAGGACAACAGTCCACAACCCAAATTCTCAGATTTATTTTAGATAGGAAAACCCCTAAACAGTTCAACCAATGCATAAATAACCCAGTTTTCCTTTCATTCTCAGGTAGGCAACAACAATTTACAGGTTAAAAGGAAGGGAATCCTTGAATCATAGGTTCAATTGAAAGCTGGAATTTATCATTGGAAACAATAAATGGAAATCACTAAATCTCAGTTAAACAGTAAACAATGCATGCTAATCCATTCACAGGTTAAAAGGAAGCAAGGGAAAAGATAACACAGGTTTGTATAGCAGTGAAGGAAGTTAACAGTTAACAAGTTAACATCATTTCAGGTTTGTGAAAACTGAGAATTAAATCTCAGGTTGTATTAAACTAAAACTCAGATTTAAACATTAACATTCAGATTTTAAGGAACACAAAAATAAGAATACAATCAACAGTCCAAACCTGTAGGAATTTCTCAGGAAACTCAATACACAACCTAACTCATTAACAGGTGAACCTAACTCAGATTTCAGTTTTAACATATATTCATGGGTTAACAACACATGATCTCAGGTTATACATTCATGAAACAAGCACATAACAGTCCAACTTCCAGATTTCAGATTTTAGGCCTTGAACACATGAAAATTAATTAATTCAGTTAATGAATAGCTTGCTAACTGTCCAGATTAAAACCCACTTGGGAAAACATCTAGTATCAATTTAATGAGACTCAATAATGCCATAACAGATCATGTAAAATCAGTTTACTGATATCAAACCATATTTCAGTCCCCCCCTTTAAATCTCAGGTTTATGAGCCCAAAACACATCAAATAAATCCCAAATTCCTCATACAGGTAGATAATACATAGATGAACACATTAGGGGTTTGATAACATGCAATTAACAATGTATAATAGGTAAAAATGATTGCCAAAAATCAGATTTGAAATCTGGACTGAAAACAGTACAACTGATACTTCACAGTTTTTGGAAAACAGGGAATTCAAGAATTAACAAGGAAAATCGATTTAAAATAGGAATTAAATGGTTGGTAATAATTAAACACAATGTGCTCGTGCTAGGTGATGTGTTTATGTCCACAAAACTGGACACAAATGTGTCCAATCACAGAAACCCAACAACAGTAAAACACTGGACACACACAACTGCAAACAGCGTGCACGTGTTCACATCATTAGTGTGCACGACACGACACGACACAACCCTCGTGGTTGTGTCCCAGGGTTGACCTAGACTAGGGCTATCCAATGGATACCCTGCCCCGTGTCCAAGTCGCGTGTACGCGACACGGCACGCGCGTGTCAGTGCTAAAATTCAGGGAGAAACTGCACAGGCAAAAACCCATGCACGAGCTCGTACGTGTCCGACACACCACGTGGGCTCGTGCCACTTGACACATGGGGTGACAGACGTTGCCCCATGATGTGTGTCAAGTTTCACGTGTCGAGGAGGCGTGTCCTAGGCGCTGTGTCCCTCGATGAGCAGGGCATGCACAGTGCCCGCGCGCGCGTGTGCACGACAGCGTGTACACATGCCCGATACGACTCGACACAGCACGAAAACTCGACACAAACTTCAGAAATGTGTAAGCGAGTCCAAAACCTAAAATCCTATTCAAACACAATTCAAAAATACACACGAAATGCCCATTGGGGCATTTCATCAAACACCTATCAGCACACACTGATACGTGTCCAGAATGGACACGAAACGATACGAAAACTTAGGAAACCCTATTCCTACAGTTTGGCTAGGGTTAGGGCAACCTAGAAATGAATTTTACAGAATTTAAAACGAATTAGAGAGGAATATACCTATAGGTGAACAATGGGTCAAAATCCCCAAATGGGAAGAGCTCCACAAGCCACTAAACTTCCTCAAACTGTGTGCCGCCCTGAAAATACTCCCCAATAACAGCAAGTAGACTATTATTAGGTCCTATTGCAATTTATTTGAAGGAATTTGGAGAAGAAATAGATTTTCTAAGGAATTTTAAGGATGGGGACTCACCTCTTCCAAATGACAAGTTTCCTAAAGAGGCAACCCTAGTTTTGAGAGCATATAAATAAGGAAGGGGCTGACCAAAGAGGCTAATCAGGATTTCTAGGGTTAGAGCTTGGTTCAAAGGGTGTGGGCTATGGGCCATTAAGCCTAATAGTCATAAAATGACTTGTGACTTCACAAGCCATTTCCATATCAAACTAACTCCTAAATTCACCAAATCAAACCCAATGAGTTCATCCTCATGAACTTAAGTCATCCTAGGTTTCCAAATCTAATTCACAAGTCAAGACCTAGGTTAGCCACTAGGTTAGTCTACAAGGTCGACTTAAGTCAAAGTCTCTATAGGTCAAAAATCAATTCTACAAAAATCACCAAAAAAAATCACTAAAAATCATATTAATTATAATAAATATAATTAATAATAATAATCACTAAAAATGGTTAGCTGGGACTATCTATGACTAATCTAGGTTGGGTCCAAACCAAATTAGGCTAATCACAAAACATGGCAATCAATTAAATAATATTTTAATCACACCATTCTTAATAATACAATAAAAATCCAAATAATATTTATTAATTCAATTAAATACAAAATTTCAAAATTACCCTCATTTGGAAAACTGGGTGTTACAATCCTACCCACCTTAGAAAAATTTTGTCCTCGAAATTAAAATGTTCCTACCCCTTCCAGGTCAAGCCAAACAATCAAGGTCAAAAGAGGACTTATCGAAATTAAAATGTTCCTACCCACCTTAGAAAAATTTCGTCCTTTTTTTGGCAGCCTTTTATTGATGAGGTATGGAACTCCGTCCATGAGGATCAGGAGAGGTACCATCCGTCTGTGTCGCGAGGTATTCGGCGAGCTCTACTGTCATGCCCCAGAACCAGAATACTGGAGAGCGGGGGAATGACTCAGCCAGCTACGTATTACGGGTAGATGAATACCGTATAATACGATCAATGATGTCTAACCAGACGAGGGGGTGCATACTACATGAAAGTCTTACTATGGTCACTTCACATCTATTGTCTCAATCATTCAAACAAGAAACAGAAAATAGAGAACATGTAAGATAAAGCAGTAAGGCATCCCAAACGCTTACTCAAAATGTTCTAGAGATCTGGCTTTACAAAACATAGCCAGATGGTATAGTAACATATACACAATTGTTATCAGCTGCAGTCTGACTTAATTACAATTATGTAAAAGTAAGTGCAAGACAATCCGACTAACATGTCGGTGCCAAACGGCTAAGTATGAAGTAAATAACAAAACGAGCGGTGGAGTAAGGAACCCACTCGAGTCCTTCTGCGATCATTCCCCTAGTATTGACCATCTTGGAGGTAGAAGTAAGCTGAATCCTCGAGGACTGGCTCTACATCTAGCCAGGCAAAACCAGAGAGGTTAGACCTCTAATAGTAAGTACCACAAGGGAGCACGATATGAAGAATGAAGCCAGTAAATAAGAGGATATAATAATAGATCTCTGCTTTCCACTAGAATTCATATAACATCACGACACTTTGAACCAACCTCCCAACCAAACAAGGACAGAAGTTGGCACGTCATGTCCTGACATTCTGATCATCTCAGTTAGGCAACATAGTAGGTACAGTACACAAACAAATCATCTTGAACGGCCAATCAACTACTAAGGCTTGCTATTGTGAGTCCCAAGTTATCCTGGAATCATGCAAATAGGGATTCCTCAGTTCTTACTATGTGCGAGCAAGGCTAGTCTATCCAATCAATCAATTATGCCAATCATGTAATTAGATGAGTCCCAGTGGGATGCCCGCCGTTAATATATCATGTACAATTTAATAATATAAGCAGATACCGTTCCCTGACCGTGTGACAGATTTACAGTATCTGTGGAAACCAGTCGGCCTGTTAGGCACTACTAGTCCTAAGAGGGCTGCCATGTAAGAACTCGGGAATCCATTCTCTCTATGCCATTATTATTTTATTTAACTTAAAGCCTCTATGTTAAGCGAAATCCCATACCGTGGATCATGGTTATTCAAATGAGTACTTTTGTACGGGGTACGATATGCACAACTCTGCAACGTTACCCGTGCGGTTAGGTTGCAGGTCTTACATAGCATAATGCAACAATCAAACTAACCACGGAATAATCATGCCTTGACCATAAAGTACACATGCTATTTTTGTAAGATAAATAAATAACTAAATAAATAAATAAATAATTTGAAGCATGTATGTGCCTGTATGTCAATATTCGGGATCGGCTAATCGATTACAATAGTTCATTACATGAACGTGTCTCATTCATTCAATTCAATAAGACGACTAGCCAGTCTCTTAGTTCCAACTAGGAACACATGATCAATTATTAGTCAATGTCACGATCATTATCAATGGTGACAAGGCATGAAAATCAAATAGTATTCAGTGGAGTCGAGTCTACGACTCTCAGGGTTAAGTTCCAGTCACACTGGGTATCCATGGATCAATCAGGACACAAGGCGCATTCCACATAATAATCTGTATTAACAATATTAACATATCATGATTTTATCAAGTTCATGCCAAAAGGTGTAAGGATATAATAGAAGAATTATCATGCCACCATTAAAGGAATAAATTATAGAACAAATAGAAACACCCAGGTCAGGAAGTCACGCCAACAAGTCTATGCTAAGGCCAACAAGTCACGCCAAGTCTAGCAGGTAGGAGTGAGTATATAAACAATATGAGCGTGAAAAGTGGTTCACGTTGGCACGCACAGCGTGAGCGTAAAGGGTAATTCACGCACTCATAATCGTGAGCGTGAAAAGTAACTCACGTACTCATAATCATGAGCGTGAAAAGTAACTCACGCACGCACAGCATGAGCGTGAAAAGCGTGATAAGAAATCCACGCACGCATGCAAAGATGTGAGCATAACCCAAAATTCACGCTAACACGTAAAGGCGTGTGCGTGACTAAAAATTCACGCACGCACGTAAAGACGTAAAATTTACGCTGACACGCAAGAACGTGAGCGTGACTCAAAATTCACGCTAACACGTAAGAACATGAGCGTGACTAAAATTCACGCTAACACGTAAGAACATGAGCGTGACTAAAAATTCACGCTAACACGTAAAGACGTGAGCGTGACTGAAAATTCACGCACGTACGTAAAGACGTGAGCGTGACTGAAAATTCACGCACGCACGTAAAGACGTGAGCATGACTGAACCTTCGTTCCAAGCCAGAAATGAAGTTCCCATGGTTCAGAATGGTGTAGAAGGAGAAGCTCTACAACATGAACCATCTACTTTGAAAGCACGCTAGGTTGGGAGATCAAAACCCATGAACAACCGAGAAGAAACAAGCCAAAGAAATCAAAAATGTTCAGTACTAAACTCTCTTAGAATCATGAGAGGAAGAAAAATGAACCATAAAAATAGTTCTCAAGTGGAAGCAAAAAAGCAAGATGTACTTGCCTACTGTTGGTTGGTGGAAGAGAGTGGTGAGGAAGAAGAAGACGTAATGGTGAAGGAGAGTTATGAGGAGAGAGAAGGAGATGGGAGCTTTAAATAGAAAGGGTGGTGGTAGGTGGGGGTTTGTGGGGGTTCAGTTCATGTGAACCACCATGAACCCGAGAAGAACCACCATGAACCCGAACCTAAAAGCAAGACTTAAAAGCAGAGAATAATAGCAGAAAGTAAAATACAAAAATAAAATACAGGAATAAAATTACAGGAAAGAAAATGCAGATAATTAATTAACATAAAATTAAAGGAATTTAAATACGGGATGATACGTGATAAATATTAAATAAATATATATGAGTTATACATGTATAAAAATACGCATTCTGGGAACGGGGAGTGACATCTACGTCCTCTTCGGCTACCCCCTGCGATCCCAAAGGTTGGGATGCTGTCTTTGGCAATTTGACCACCAAGGGTCAAATTTTGAAACATTGGCTTGCTCGAGAATATCGGATCGGCTTTTAGTTGCAGGCTCGTCTTGGGAAGCTCGGTAAGGGGTTCTGTGTCTTCCAATGATCTTCAAATGGATTTTGGTAACTTGATCACCATCGACCCTTTGATGGGCTTTGGCTTTTGAAATTGGGCATCGGATGACCGTTGGTTACGGCTGCACAACTTGAATGAGAGAACTAGGCACCTCTTCATGTATGGTTGCAACAAGGGGTGCGGCTTTGCCATGTTTACGAGTCTGGAGGTAATTTATCGAGGGTTTCTCTGGCCCTGTGATGGTCTCCAATTTGTTCGTGATGTACTTCTTGGATTCCTTGTATAAACAAGCCTTCGAAGAATAACAAGGCTCAACTCCTTTGAAGGGATCGATGTCGGCAAATTCGGTTCTCACGAAGCCGTGTCTATTGACATACTTGAAGCACTGGTGGAGGGTGGAAGGCACGACCATATAGTCATGCATCCACTGGCGCCCCAAAAGGATATTGTAAGGTGTGTCTACCTCTATGACGTAGCAGGTAACTTCCGCCCTCAGGTTACCAATCTGGCAATTCAACCGGATCTTCCCTAGGGGGTAGCTTCTCCCTGAGTTAAACCCGCTAATGACAGTATTGGTTGCTGCTAGCCGGTGCATAGGGATGCCAAGAAGTTGGAGCAGGCTTTTCGGGATGATGCTTATTGACGAGCCCAGGTCGATATGCATCATATCCACGTTGATGTCGCCTATGTATCCAATGTAGTACATGGGCGATCATGTAAGTTGGTCTTAATCAACATGTCCTGCGGAGTAAATACGATATTGGCCATTGCATCTGTGCTACCACCGTCCTGTAAATCTGCTAGCGGGTCTTCCCCTAGAGGCTCGAGCTGAGCTAAATAGGCATCAGCATTCTGGAGTGCTTCGCTTAATGCGACACGAAGATCCTTGGAGAGCCTTAGGAGCTCGTATAGCGACAACTTTGCCGACGTATTAGCCAATTGCGCTAATATGTCGAAGTTGTAAGGTCGCTCCAGCCCCTGCGGTACATCATTGCGGAGTGGCCTGTCAAAGTGGGTCTCCCTTGTCTTGGACCTATCCGCCAGCGGAGGCTGAGATGGCCTTGGAACATCAGGAGGAGGCAACATTACTGGCTGAGGATCTTTAGCTGGACTATCTCGTGCAGGCTGGACTTGCGCTCCAGACCAGGTAACAACATCTGTGGCTTCTTCAGCTTCGGCTAAAATTGTATGGCAGGCTCTAGACTTCTTGCCCTTCTTCTTGTTGGGAGGGGATAACACCCCTGGGTAACTTCGGGCACCAAGTCTGGATGCACCCACATGATCTCTCCTCGCGATGTGGTGAGGGGTACCAATCCAGATTTCTGGCTCCGGGTGGGTGGAAGATTAGTAACCTCCATCGTTGCTCGGGGGACTGGTATTACCCCGTCAGGAGTACTTGTTGGAGGGAAGTCGTCGAACTGAATAGATACTATGTTCGCCGTCACAGTAACCTCTTCAAAGTCTATCGACAGAGCTTTGGAGTCGATAAGACTCTGGATGTACCTCTTCAATTAGAAGCAATCCTGGGTGGCATGATGGACATAGCAGTGGAAGTGACAGTACTTTGGGTCCTCCATTTCTGCTGCTCGGGGCTCGCACCTTGGTGGAGGGAGCTTGATCCTACCCCCTTGCAAGTGCATATCGAAGATAGCTTTGACATGACTATCTTCGAACGAGTAATTGATCTTGGGCCACTGACCTTCCGCCTGTTTTTGTTTAGGCTTCAGAGTCGTATCAGTGACCAAGGCCTGCTTTCCCTTGTTGTCCCGGTTGGTGGTGGTGCCACTGTTGTTGTCACTGAAGGTGGTACCAAGGCGTCTGCCCTTGTCTTCTCCTTCTGGAAAGTGTAACCCTAGCTAGCGAGCCTTCTTCAATTTTACCTCCGCAATGGTAGCACATATGATAAAAGTCGTCCAGTCTCTGAACTGATCGTCTCCCATCTAGAGGCTAATTGCAGGGTGCAGCTTCTTCTGGCAGATTTCAATTAGGGGGCTCTCGGGATTGCCTTGGGGCAATCTCATCGTGGTTTGGTGGAACCGCTCGATATAGTTCCTTGTCATCTTCCTCTCTTCCTAGACGACATTCATGAGAGATGACATCGTCACATCATACCCCACTTCATAGAATCTCTCCAGGAATATGTGCTTGAAGCCATCGAAAGAATGGATACAGTTGTCGGAGAGGTTGTGGTACCAGTCGAACGCGATCCCCTCCAATGCTCCGATGAATAGTCACATAAGAATAGCATCACTATGCGGTAAGTGGTCGGTTGTGACTTCAAAATAAGTCATGTACCGACTAGCAGAGGTCTTCTCATCGTAAGAATCGATATGGAACGGCTTATACCATGGTGGAAAAGGTACATATCTCCATGCAACGGGATATGGCTGCCGTATTCTGAGATCTCGAGAGGAGTCTCGGGCATTGAACATTGCCCGAAGCTCCTGGACTTCCCTCCTTGCCTCCTTAGTTTTATCTGCAGCTGAAGGAATGGATGGTGCTACGGGATCAACACCCAAAGGAGGGGCGGTCATGTTGGAGTCTGTATTGACTGCGGGTCCCAAGCTTGTTTGTCCGGGCGTCCATGCTGGTTGAGCTGGCAAGGCGGCTTTGATCTCGTCCACCGACTTGACTAAGGACAGGAGCATGGCTTCGAGCACTTCTAGCCTTTGTCGGTCGGAAGGCGCTTCATGGTCGTCGTCAGTCATAAAGATCGTCCTCATGTGGGTAGAGGTGGAAGGGATTACGGCAGAGGTACTCTCGGTGCCGTACCATTGTATGGAGAAATCGTCGAGAAATGTCGGAATATCATCTTCGTTAGACTCGAAAGGGGTGTTGCCCCCTGTGCAGGAAGCTGCATCGTCTTGGCGAGGGTGGTGGCTCTCAGGGAAATTCGATTATGTTGCAGAGTTCTGGGGGATCTCTATCCCCTGCATGTGCTCCTAGTACACCGGGTTGTCGCATACATTAAGGGGGCTGCTATCCCAAGCTTCATCTACTCTCAAGGAGGCTGAGGGTGCACCCCCGAGCGCCGGAAGCTTCTTCTTGGATCGGGTACCTAAATAGACACCCCCAGTGGTGGATGGGAACCCCCAGATGAGGGTCTTCTTGCAATACTGGCCGAGATGGCCGGGCTGGAAGAGCCTGTCTTCTTCCCTCCCTTGCCAGGAGAAACTTTTTGAGTTGAATTACAGGAGACGAAAGGAAGCTCTTCGTCCCATAGAATTTGTACCTGTCGGACAGGTGTTGGCTGCTGCAATCGCTGAAAAATGGACTGTCGATCTTCAAGCGCTGCTGATTTGTTACAGCAGCAGTTGATGATGACTTGGGTGCAACGATGCCCAGAGAGGGACTCATTGTATGCTGACGCTGCCGTCTTACGCTTGTGAGTAATCACATTACGTAAGTCGGTAGAAAGCTGCTCTACCTTTGCACCAAACTTGTGAACTCGGGGATCCCGATCGTACGAGTGCTTAGGCATCATGTTTGCCCACTGATCCATGGCTAGTAAAAGCACTTGCTCTGGATCTTTAGAGGTAGACTTTAATGACCCACCCTATCCGTTTGCCCTTGGGGACTGGATGCGGGTGGTTCTGTACAACTTTCCGTTAGAAGCCTGTGTAACAGTTAACGGGGCCCACTGATAGTCAGCAGCTTGGAAAGTTGACTGGGCTGGTTGGGCCCGTACTGCCTTAGACTTTTTTAACTTAGCGCCTAAAGGCGCGTAGTAGAAATAGTCCAGATTGATACATTCCACATCCTCGGTGGGCCGCATGGCGTCGGGCCCGTATGAGAGGCGGTCGAACATAGGGCTTCTGACAGGGCCGCATGAAATATCATGTCTGTGGGCAAGATTGGTTGTCGCATGGCCCATCTTCTTACGGCTAGAGCTGGTTGCTGCGTGGATCATCTTCCTGCGGCGAGAGTTAGCTGCCGCATGAATTGTCTGCCTGCTGCTAGAGTTGGCCGTTGTATGGGCAGACTGCCCATCTCCTCTCTGCGGCCTTCTCTTTGTCCATATGGAGTTCTTTTGTGTCCCCAAAAACTCAGCATCGTAGTATTTTCCTCTGCTGGATTTAGGGACAGTGGGGTCCTCCGCGGTTGGAGATAGAACCACAGGAGAGTTCTAGTCACCGTCTTGGGCTGCAGAAGGAGCTTCTTGGAGAACTTGGTCGGGGGCAACAGTTTTGCACACCGACGCCTTGCGAGTCCTTTTCGGGTTGGCTCACTTCTAAGACGGGCTGGCGCTCCCTTCAGAGAGCAATTCTTCGAAGGCTTTGTTGGTCGAAGTGATCCACAAGCATCTGCTGTGTAGAGCCGAGCTTGGACGCATCAGATTGCGTCACCAACTTCTCATCGGAAGAGAAGGATGTCCCCAGCAGAGTCGCCTTCGTGTTTGCCATAAAAATCAATAACAGGTATTACAGAACATTAGAATTGATAACAAACTCGCTCGTACAAAGAAAGGGCCTAGAAAGAAAGCCAAGGAAACAATCTAAGTACAATTATTTAGTTTTAATTCTGGAGGGTGACGGTGGAGGCTCGGGAAAGTTCTATCAACTCTGCCTTACTCTGTGGACTATCTGATGCAGTCTCTAGCTCGTGAAAATATTGTTTTTTCTTGAAGGTTGCCCGCCATTGCAGGGGTATGGCACACTGCTATTTATAATAGGACGGATTTTGAGCCGCATGGATGACTTGCGGCCACGTGGCTGATTGGCACGCAAAGATCCGCTCTTGGGCTGCCATCTGTCGGTTTGTTGGGATTTTGTTGGAGCAAATCTGGGTAGTTAAGGAATTGGTCAGATTGTCACGTGTCCCAGTGCATATGGTGTTCTCAGTCTTTGATCATGTAGGGTCGCATGAGACTCAAGCATGCGACCTGAATCACAATTACTCTTGGCTGTTGGAAATTTTGGGGCCGCATAATCTGGGCCGCATAAGTGTCATGCGGCATAGATGACAATCTTCTGGCCACATGGAGGCGTATGAACCCTGCTTTTGGGTGACGTCTCACGTCTCATCTTTCTTGTCAAAGTGTCAGAACTGTCATGTTTTGCCAAGACTTGTCAGCTTTATCAGTCGAACTGCTCCTCCTTAGTCACATATTTTTCTTCTACAGCTGTTCGTTAATGGGCCGCATATGTCTTTGAACAGTCATATGGTTTTTCTTCATACGGACCTGTTTGGTCCAATAGACATATACAAAAAATTTGTAACCTGTATGAACTCCATATTTTTTATGTTTGTACAGACCTTTGCCGTATTTCAAGCCGTTATCAGTATTCAAGACATAACCCATCTTGTGGATGAGATATTTTGCTTGAGTGGTATACCAATATATTTGCATTTTGCCATTAATGGGCTCTGGTTTAACAAGAGAAAGGTCTTGCTGACGTTCCACGCTACCAAAGATTATAGGTTTTTTGTCCTTTGTCCTGGACGGAACCACATAACAGGCACCTTGAGATGGAGCGACCCAATTTACGGTATTGACGGTTATTACTTACGTCTGTAATGCTCCTAAGGTATTATATAGAGCATATATAGCAATCCAATATGGAATATCAGAATAGTTCAAAGATAGCCTTTTATTGATAAAATAAAGGATCTTATCCCGAGGGAATACATCATCAAGTGAAGGTGTCTCAGTATGGGCAGATATATAGTCCCCTAGTTCCTCATCTATGAGAATCGAGATAGCCGCAAGAGGAGGTGTAGGGGCCTTTCGCTGTAGCTTGGCTACCAGAGGAGCTGACGTCCTAGTAGACATGGAACCTTGCGACCTCGGATGAGCTTCTGAAGACCTCCTCGACAATCTGACCCTATACGCTCCTTGGCCCTGCTTGAAAGTTTGACGAATATAGGAGTTGGAGCCTTTCCATAAAGTTTAGCCACGAGAAGAGCTGACACTTTGGGAGGTTTTCTGTTGAGTTGTACTCTAAATGGTTCTTCAATTACTGCTTCGGCTTCTACTCATCATCAGCATCATTGTTATCGTCGTTCAAGTGGACTTATTATACGGAGAAGCACCAATACAGTATATTGTGATTCCATTTAGGGGATCAACGTTGACGAACTCTTTTCTAACGATATCATTGCCAGATAAATATTTTATGTACTGAAGGAGAGTGGACGGCATGATCTATGACATAGCAGGTCACCTCTGTCTGGAGATCACCTATCTGACATTTTAGGCAAATTTTTTCCAAGGGACTGATTTTACCGGCGTTGAAGTCGTTGATGGTAGTAATGGACACAGATAGCCGGTATATTAGTACCCCAAGGTTTGGAGGAGACTCCGAAGGATGATGATGAGAGAAGAACCATGATCGATATATATCATGTCTACCTTGATGGCACCAACATACCCCGTATAATACAGCGGTCTGTTGTGCCTGTTATTCTTAAGCAGCATATCTTATTGAAAGAACGTAATGTTGGGAACAATCTTCCCATATTATGACAGTGTGGATATGCGGCAGGGTCCTCTTCGGACTGCTGGACGTGGCTCATAAAACAATTGGTGTTTTTCAGCGGCTCACATAGGGCATCCCGAGTATCCTTAGAAAGCCAAAGAAGCTCAAAAAGAGACAACCAGACTGGGGTTTGCCAGCTGTGCCAATATGTCAAATTTATGGGGTTTGATCAACCCCGAAGTGCCATCTTTCTTCAGAGGCTTGTCAAAATGAGCCAATTTTTTCTTTTGTTTGTCCACCACCGGAGGTTGGGATGGACCTTCTTCTGGGGCAGCAGGAGCAATGACAGGAGGTGCCTCTTCAGCAGAATCCTCCTTCTGCTGGGTGTTTTGCCTCGGCCTTGTCGCAACTGGCAAGGCTTCTTCTGGGGAGGCAATGGCCATATATCATGATTTGGAATTTTTTTCCTCTTCTTTTGGTGGTGAGTATGTCGTCGATTGAGTCAGTTCTGAGGCTAGATCTAGGTGAACCCACATAATCTTGCCCCGGGACATAGTGAGTGACACTAACCCACTCATGTTGTCCTGGGATGGAGAAAGATTGATTACTTTCATTGTTGCCTTTGGGATGGGGATAACAACATCAGTACTGATAATGAATGCGATCCAGTCCATATATTGGATGGAATCCACCCAGAGTTCGACTACCGACAACATGTTCTTGTGGCAGGAATCCATCAATACGGGCTCAGGGATACCAGAAGATAACCTCAAAGCTGCCTGACAGAAGCATTCGATTTAGGCACGGACTGGTTCTTTCTCCTTCTGAGTGATATCTTTGAGGGAGTACATTGTCATATCCATTCTTTCTTCATAGAGTCGGAAGAGAAAGAGGTGCTTTAGATCTTCGAAAGAGGATATACAATTGTTTGGGAGGCTGCAAAACCATTCATAGGCTACCTCCTTTAATGTCCCCAATGAACAAGCTTGTGAGCATGGCATCATACCACTGTAAGTATCCTATCACAGAGGCAAAATAGGTAAGGTAACGACGAGGAGAGTCCTTGCCTTTGAAGGAGCAAAGGATTGTGGCTTATATTTAGGAGGATAAATAACATTATTCTACTCGGGTGGGTAAGGTTGTCTAATCCCAAGTTTTTAGAGTTCTTCTTGCTTGTTATTAGCTTCTAAGCGAGTGCGTAGATCCTTCATAAGCTCAAACAACTCCTCCGTTGATGAAGGAGAGGATGAACGAGGTAATGTATGATTATCCATTCCTGAGGGGACACGTTGTGGGAGTACATTTGATTCCCGTTGTTTCCTAGGTCAGGACTTACAGATGCGGGAGCCCTTGACGAAGGTTAGGCAGCCAAACTGGTAATGATGTTGAGCACGACCTGCGTCAAGGCCTGCATAGAACAGGTGAGAGTTTGGAGCCATGCCTCTAAGGTGTCAATACGATGTAGGAGATTTGGGGTCGAAGCTTCACCCTCTTCTTTGTTTCCATCCCCTGTAATATAGACTTGCATAACGTGAGACGAAATGGACGGAACAGTAGACCTCTTACTTTCATCCTCGTTGTCTTGTGGGAAGATCGACATCAAGGCTTCCTCCTTGGAATCCCATAGATGGCTACCTCCAGCTACAACGGTATCTGTCCCTGATAGATGTCATCTTCTTGGAACGAGGGTTATGGTAGATGATCGGGGCCTGGCTACCCCTAGTTCCTACTGCAGATGTAGACTTCAATTTTGATTGGATATTCTAGAATATCCCGGCAGTAGGGATTATTGCTTTATTCCCTCAAGGTCGGCTCTTTGATACACTAGTTGAGACTGGAGGGTTGCTAGTTTTGAAATTTCTCCTGGGAGCAGGAGAATTTAAAGTGACATGGAACGAGGCGATGGTAAGTTCTTCCTCATCTTCATTCGGTACCCTTTTTTGAGACGACGTTGGAAGGGTACAGCAGGATGCAGTCGTTGAAACACGGACTGCCTTGGTGGTGAGGCTACTATTTTGTAATAGCAGTATTTAATGGTGATACAAGCACGAGTATGCCTAGCAAAAGTTGTATCGTGTATAGTAGTTGCCTCCCTTGCTTTGTGTTTTTGTGACTTATCATATTACGCAAATCATACAAGAAGAAGTCTGTATTCACAAGTACTTCATGCGCACGGCCAAGCATTGTACACGGGTGTGTTTGAGTACAGTATTCTCCCTGACTAACTCCTGGCACATGGAATACACCTGAGTCATTAGTAGGAGCTTGGTTGTGAGGCAGGCCTACTTCATACGTGTAGTCAAACTAAGCATATGGGCATGTCATCATAATACTTACCCCTGGCTTAGTTTATGTGCATGAACTGCACCCAAGTGGCAGGGGGACTTTAGGGAATAACCTATTCTCGATGCAGAAGCACCTAAGTTAGCCCTATACAGTTTACCATCAGCCTTATATGTGACTGTCAGCGCACATTTTTGGTTCATGGCATAGCACAATAATCGCGTGGGGCTCGTTCTTTATACTGGCTTATGGAGGTACGTAGTACTCAGAGTCTAATTTTTCTTGCCAAGATGGCAAGTGATCTTGTCAAAAATAGAAGGCTTTCTCAGCGCAGTAAGCCCTCTGTGCAGACGGGTAGACGCACTGTAAACCCCATAAATTTTTACTGTAATTTTTTTTAATTTTTTAATTGGTGTTGGTCTTATTTTCGGTATTTTACGTCGTGTACAAATACGTATATACGAAGTGTATATATATATATATATATATATATATATATATATATATATATATATATATATATATATATATATACACACACACACAAAGGTTTTATAGTATATAATTCTTCATATAGAAACTAAGTATATTATTCTAAATTATATAAGATATATATATATATATATATATATATATATATATATATATATATATATATATATATATATATATATATATATATATACACACATAAAGGTTTTATAGTATATAATTCTTCATATAGAAACTAAGTATATTTTTCTAAATTATATAAGATAGATATTTTTACCTTGTTTGAGCAGAAAATATAACATATCATATTTTGTCAAAACTATAATTATTTAAAAGACTATTTTTATTTATCTAAGTATAAGTAAAGTTTAGAAGAATATGTTTTATAAATGCGGGTACTTGAAATTTAATTCATGTATATATATTGAATTTTTGAAATTATTTTATCCTAATTTATTAAAAAGATATTTTAAGTATTCTCTATTAATATTAAATATTTATTGCAATTTTTGAAATTAATTTATTAATATTATTTACTATTAAGATATTTTGAAATTTATGGATTAATGTCAATCATTTATAGTAATTTAAATTAAGATTTAATCTATTGATTATACTCGTAAATAGTTTAAAATCTATAGATAAGATTTAATTAGATATAAACTTGGATCAGATTTGGATTTGATTTGATTTTAAATTAATTTGGATTACTAATGATCTATCCATGGGGATTTAAAATTTTCCTACATCTTATCAAACTAGGAGATCCACCTCCTATATAAGTAGAGCCTCCATAAGTTTTTTATCCATAAATTATTTCACAAATCCTCCACAAACGTGTCGTGTATCGTGTCCATGTTCCCATATCCATAATTTTATTCCATATTTACATATACATCATCCCTTCATGTCGACAACCCCGACACGATACTTCACAAAACCCTAAACCTAGTTTACTGGTCCGTCCTCCACCGTGTCCCGTCCACCACGCCCGATCCCACACAACTCCCAGCAACCCGCCGCCAAACAAGCAACCTACCCTTACATCCTTCTTGTCCAGCATTTCCATCATCCTCAACACTAGTCGATTCTGACACAACAGACACCACAACTAACATTGCCAACACATGAGACACCCCATAACCGCAGTCGACACTACCGAACTCCGCCGCCAAATACCATAGACATACCAACTCCACCTCGGGCACCACCACAGCCCCAAACCCAAACCCAAAACTCCGGTCGTCCCTGGCCGCAGCCGTAGCCTCCACACCACATCATCACCTCTACAATCGCCATCACCGCTACCTTCACCACGCCCGGCATCGGGCCACAGCCGACCCCGGTCTCCATCGTAACACACCGCTACCGCCCAAACATCCCAACCAACACCACACAAAACCCCAAAACACAAAAAAAACCAACATACACTCACCTTCTCACGGCCGATGGCCAGATCTGAGCACCGACCTTCGTCGTTCCCTGCCGTGACCTCTAGAGCCACCGCCGTGTGCTTGCACAGTCGAGCCTCCGCATGAGTCTGCCTCCTTCTACGACCGCTGTGCCGGCCGTTCCATCGCCCCTAGCCTCCTTCATCGCTACCTTTCCTGAGTCTCCCTCTGCTCCCCCGCTACGACTGGATCCGACACCCGGTCGCCGGATCTGCCGTCGAGTGGAGATGCGCCCATCTGCGCACACCTCCGTACAAGTCGGAACCCCTATCACCTTCTTTCCACTCCCATCTCTCCTTCTTTTCCTTTCTCCTGCTCCCCAATTTCTCATCACTCTTCTGCTCGACCATTCGTTCCTTCTTACTGAAGAAACAAATTTCATGGATTTCACTCTCTTTCTTCTCTATCTTCCTCGAATATAAGGGAAGAAGAGCATTGCTGGTTTTGTTGCTATGTTGTTTCTGTTGTACTGTTTATATTATTATTATTATTTATTTTAATTTTATTTATATTTTTTTCTATTATTGCGTCAGAACTGTTGTGTTCTTTTATATATTATTATTATCATGACTATTATTATTATTTATTTTTACAGTTGACTAAGATTTATGGTTAATATTAGTATTATAAATTTTAGTATATATATATATATATATATATATATATATATATATATATATATATATATATATTTTTATATATATATATATATATATATATATATATATATATATATATATATATAATATATATATATATAAATATATATATAAATATATATATATATAATATATATATATATAATATATATATATATATATATATATATATATATATATTCTTACAAATTACTACTAGTATTATTGATATTCTATATATAATATCATTGTATCATTTTGTTAAATTGATTTATGACTCTTCAATCTAAAAATGGTACTTTTACAAATTAAGGTTAAAAATATTATTATTATTATTATTATGTTTTCTAGCTATTCTCAAAATATGGTATTTGGCTTAGAGGCTAAAGTATTAATATAGTTTTGTGTGGTACTTTAAGATAAGCTATTGACTTAAAATATATTTATTTATACTACTTTTTATAGTATTTAAAAATATGGTTATAATGTTTTCTACCTAAGTAAATTATAATTTTTGACCTACAATAATTTTAAATATAAATATAAATATATTGGAATAATAAAACACAGTTTTCAAGGATTATAAATAGTTTTCTAAATTTTATATTATTTTATCCAATTTTCTTGGTTATCCTCATGTCCTGACCAACCCCATTCATTATATTCCTTCGCCAAATCTGTAATACTTTATGTCGACCCTAACTAAATTCAACCGTCCTGGAACCGATAAAACTGTCCGTGCCATCAACGGAGACCGTCTTGCGTAGTTGTGACATCAAAGGCAGATTTCGTGCCAGCATGATCATTGCACTATCGCGGGCGTCATACCAGGCAAGATACATTTCCATTATCTGTTTACATTACTTTAGCTCATATTCATGCATTTATTTATTATTTATTTTCTATAAAATAAACTGTGATACAGGGCGTAATTAGATATCATTTTACTATTTAGTTCTATTTCCTGTTATGTATTATTTTCTTATACATTGAACTTAGATTTAAGGGACCACCCTTTGTGTGTTGCATACATTGGCCTTGACACATTTGTACTACGTTGTTGCGAGTCGCATATAGAACTCGAAAATACGTGACTGGCTGGCCACTAGTACGTATAAGTCGTGCGATAAGATTAACCGCTAATAGAGGTTGCATGCTTAGTTTGACTTAGCGGTTAATAGAAGATATATGTGTTGTGGATACAACATAGTAGGTATTGGACGGAAAGGACATATCCTTAGCATATGGGCTACTTTACACATTTCCCTTGTGACCGTACGCTCTACCGGAGATGCGGGTTGATGTCCCATGGTTACTGACGGCCACTGACGTTCTGCGGAACGTTATGCTCTTATTGAATGGGCCTCTGGTACCCCAAAGGAGGACCATGTCGATCCCATTTTAGCCAGGGTCCATGCGTTGGAGGGTGTTCTTAAAACTGCATTCACTTAGATTGGTTAGGCACCCTTATCCGTTAGGTGTGAGTACTCTTGGTTCGGGTACTTGTATCTGACCGTGGCTTGGAACAATAACTTGTCGCGGATTAGTTTTCCACATCTTGTCCTTGTTTGGTTGTAGGTGTGGCTTACTAATCTGATGAGAAGGTATTGAACCTTGTTGGGGTCCGGATACCATATTAGATTCGCGACTTGGAAAGATATTTTATCGTGGGTTAGTGTGCCATCTCCTGTCCTTGTTTGGTTGGAGGGATGGTACGCTAATCCAAATGGTGAGCTATTAGACCATGTTATGATCCAATCTTACTTATTATTATTGAGCAGTTATATTCAGTTTATATGACATGATATTGTGTATCTTGTTACGTCCCTCTGAGGACCTGGTGATCTCTCCAAGTGTGTGCTCTTGTCTTTCGCAGGTGTTCTGGCTCTAGCCGTGATCATCTCTAATTCTTCGAGGATGATTGCACTTGGATCGTCTTTGCTTCGCTCGCCAAACTCATTTCCTTTTTCATATATTTCTTTCCTTACTTGTTGGTAGTAGATTTGTCTCCACCCAACATATTGTAACAAAGTCTCTTTATAGTTGATTATATGATATCTTTTATTCTTTCATTTTGTGGATGAGATTAGCTAGCCTTGGTTTTTCTGCATTTACAGCTTATGCATACATACGAGGGTTCCATATATTGGAATATACTTCGTATGTATACAGCTGGCATGTCTACGTACTTAGTCCTAAGTATTTTGGGACTGGGGCGTTACACACGCCTATGTTCTCCTTCCGCAACATCCTTCACTGGGTGTGGGTGGACTGGGAAGTGTGATCAATGCCTCGCTTCCCAGACCCATACGCCATTTGAGAGCCTGCAGCTAGCTTGCTGGTAGAGTCAACAGAGATTGGTTGTACAAGCGCAGCCCCATCTATGTGGGTACATGGCATAGCATCCTTAGGCACCCTAACCCGGCGAGTCTTTTACAACTTTGGCAACCGTTTCGAAGGACTCACGCTATCTTCTGAGAAAAAATCCTCGTAAGCTTGCCGGTCGAAGCATACATCAAGCATCTTTTGGGAGGATCCGAGCTTGTTGTCGTCAGATTGTGTCACTACCTTCTCCTTAGAGGAGAAAAAGGTCCCAGCAGAGTCACTAGGTTGTTTGCTAATGAAATATTTAGAGCAAATTTTTGTATTTAACAAACGGGAAGAGTACAAAAAGTTGATCCTTGACAGGATCTTTCTAAGTACATTCTTTTGAGGACGTGTGGCAATGGAGATCGATTATTGCTTTTGATTCCCTTACTCCTTTGATGATTTAATGACGGTCGAGAAAGAATTGTAAGTCTTCCTGTTTGATTGCAAGGGGACGGCAATTCAGATCTCGGAAGTATGCTCTGACTCTCAGAATGTATGTCTATGTTTGTTGAATGAAGGTGTCATGACCCACACCCACTTCGGGATACGAGTGCATGTACAAGCTCATCCTACGCTGCGGTATTGGCGGTAGTACACTGTCTAGCCTGCAATAAACAAAGTGCTCATAAATACTAACTGCTCATTCACAACAGCTAAATCAATTTTACAAAATATAGAAGTTTTACATTTGAAGAAGAATGTAAGCTTTTACAATTATAGAAAACTACCACACATCTAACTAGTCTTTAATGGTTTGGCCTTTGAGTCTCTATCTCCCCCTCGTATGGTCCATAGCGCACGAGTAGGCACATCAACATCACCTATAATAACGATCCAATCAGGAAAAGAGCAGAGTACAACCATATTGCAATTAATGTTGTTAGTCCAAAATAAGTTAGAACAACGGGAAACCATGATGGCAAAGAGTATAGCAAGAGAAGAACTAACATGATATGAACTAGCACTAGCAAGATATGAACTAGCAGAATGTAACTAGAAAGGTATGAACTAACGAGATATGAACTGGCAAAATGTAAACTAGCAAGATGTGATCTAACAAGATATGAACTGGCAAGATGTGAACTAACAAGATAATGGACTAGATAAAGAAAAAATAGGAACCACTATGTGTGTGTGAAATACCTTTTAATAGGTGAACGGTTGGGCTAATACGGCACATCTTACGATGGCTATCCACAATAATAGGGTACGGCTAACTCATACGTGGGGTGTATGACTTAGCTATCCACAATCAAAATAGTTGGGTTTGTTCACGTACTTACCGAGTATTTCCCCTTCCGACTCTCTAACAATTAATAACGGTCAATGGTACACTAAGAAGGATACAATAACTACGGTGTCACAATCATGTCTCAACGAAATATCAAGCAATGTCTCAACGGGATATCGAACAAGGAAATGATAGATAAAACGTTATAATGAACTAAAACATGAATGCAATACTGTACTTGCCTGAATCCTTGCACAAATCATAGCCATAAGTCGAGGATGAGGGGATTATCGATCTAGAAGCTTTTAACCTATAATATACATCGTACCATGAACCATGCACGAAAACCACAAGTCAATTCTATGGTTCTAGTTCTAAATTCATGGAATAAGTGGCTAATGGGTTACTAATCTAATAAAAGTTAGTTCTAAAATAAATTACTTAAAAACCTAATTTAACCTAATAATAATCTGAATATAATCTAAACATGCAAGTTTGGCCATAAAAAGTCATGTTTCCAATTTTGGAAACCATGGCATGCAAATCGAGACGTACCATTGACTATCTAGTCAAACGTCATGAACTCAAGGTTTTTAAAGTGCACCTTGGTATATTTCAGTGCTACGAGTGCGTTGGAATTAACTGTGCCGTAAATTCATATTTTGGTCAAAAGATATCGCCGTTATGGCTAATCGTGACCAAAATGGTGATTCACCGATCAATTCTGAGTTCAACAGAATAACAAAAATACTAGATGAACGAAATAATTTTAGAGAAAAATATATGTCGTAGAGCTCTATTTTATCTTTCCGAAACGTCAAACTGTTCATGATTTGATTTCCGGTCCTCCCAGAATCTCGAAAACACAGAAATGTGTCAAGTTTCGGACAACCGACAATCTACGAATTCTCCAGAAATTTAAGAACAAACTATACAAAAATAAATTATATATTCAGAAAGTATACCTCGAGACGAATCCAATCAAAAAATGGCACGCAAATCCGAGGTCGAAGTTGACGGCAATCACGTCAGGAAGTCGGGGGTCTCCTTTGAACAAGTTTCCTCAAAATCGGCCAGAATTAAATTAGGGTTTACTGTTCGGCAAATATATATATATATATATATATATATATATATATATATATATATATATATATATATATATAGGGTGGGTACAGTCAGCAACAGCTGACTGGGTGCTGCAATGGCTGACGGGTGGGCCCGTCCAGCGCTGACTGGGTATGACTGGACAATTAATTACAGAAAATGATTTAAAAATTATTCTAAGGCCAAATAAACTCAAATAAAATCCTGAAAATTCCTAAAAAATGGTAAAAAATTACATAAAATATATCTAACCTCCAAGAATATAAATAAAAAAAAGGAAAAATTTGAGTGGCACCCCACATTTGTTACGCTTATTTAAGGTGCACCCCACATGATTACATTAATGCATAACACCCCCCACTTTGGACGGTTTCCGTCTAAAACAAACGGTCAACTCCGTTGACCAATATTTTGTGACGAAAATACCCCCCATCAGTTCCCTTCTTCCCCGCATCAACTATTCGTGGCTGCACCCCTCCGACGCCGCACTCCGACGCCGCGGCTGCACCCCCCCGCCCCCGCCGTGCTCGGCCCCCCTCCGACGCTGCACTCCCCCCTCCCCGACCTCGTCGCACCCCCACTCCCCCCCGGCCATCACCACCACCACCATCACCACCATCATCATCATCACCACCACCATCCACCATCATCACAGCCCCCCCCCTCCCGCTCCGCCCCCCCTCCCGCTCCGCCCCCTAGCCCTAGCCGCCCGCCGCGCGCAGCTGCCCTAGCCGCCGCTGACGTGCGCTGTCGCGCGCTACTGCTACTGCTGTTGCTGCGGCGACTGCGATGGTGGCGGTGGGGGCTAGGGGGCGGAGCGGGAGGGGGGGGGCGGAGCGGGAGGGGGGGCGGTGATGATGGTCGATGGTGGTGGTGGCGATGATGATGGCGATGATGTTGGTGATGGTGGTGGTGGTGATGTCCGGGGGGGAGTGGGGGTGCGGCGAGGTCGGGGGGGGGGGGAGTGCGACGTCGGAGGGGGGGCCGAGCACGGCGGGGGCGGGGGCGGGAGGGGGCGAGTCCAAAATGCATAAAATAAATTGTCAGTACAACTGAGACAGGGGCATTTTCGTCAAAAAAAAATGATCGTTTGTTTTAGATGGAAACCGTCCAAAGTGGGGGGTGTTATGCATTAATGTAATCATGTGGGGTGCACCTTAAATAAGCGTAACAAATGTGGGGTGCCACTCAAATTTTTCCTAAAAATAATTTACCTCATCTTAGTCTCAAATGTCCTCATAATAAATATTGGAAGCCTTTAAAATATATAAAACTTAGTAAAATAAATATCTAAAAAATGCAGAAAAATTCTATAAAATTATAGAAAATATTTATAACCTACTAGAGCCTACATAAAATACTGGATCTCAAAATAGTCTTAAATAAACCTATTGTAAAATCTTGAAAGTCAATAAAAATATTAAACCTTAATAAATAAATATCTAAAAATCTTTAAAAATTATAGTAAGCTATAAAATAATTAAACAATGCTTATATAAACCATATAAGCGCCAAATGACTATAATATGTTCATAGCTCTCTAATGAGCCTAGGTACAAATCCTAATGACCATAAAAGTTAATCATAATCAAAATAAAATATAAAAAATTGAGAATTGGGCTTACAGAAGGAATGATCCTACTATTTATAGCTTCTTTGTGGAATGATCCACTCATGTGCGTAGGAATGCTACGCATGTGGTCTATTTGATGTAGGAATATTGCACGTGTGATGGTGGAATTAAATCTATTGAAACTGTAGAAGTTGTTGAGATTCGCCTGTTACTAAGATCTTTGATGGTTGGCACCCGTTCATAACTAAAACTGAGTCAATGACACGTGACACATGTGCTTTTCTCAAAGATGTCAGTCTGTTGCAATAGAAGAGGACTCTATGCCATGAAAAGTCTAGGTTAAACTGACTTTGGCATGTAAGATCCCTGATTGTAGGAACAAGATGATTTGTTGGCGTAATGATGACCCTATGCCAGAACTTAGTTTGGTGAAATGCTTTATCATGGGAGAGAATCCACGTGGCACTGCACATCAATCTTTGACAAAACTTTCATCATTAGGCTGATATAATCTGTCACCCTCGATCTTGGAAGCATTTTTGGCTTTTAGTGGCATAGGTTTGAGTTACGACTACGCAACTGTTTGGCATTGCAGTAAATGTCTTTTTGATTCCTGTGCTGCCATCATCGAAGCATGTTGCACTCTGTTTGAAGTGTTTGTCTTTAGAAATCAAATTTGTCGCCAGAATGCATTAAATCCTCCTTGGTTGAAAGAAAGTCTATGTGCAGCTGCTTTCTAAACGGCATAGCCATTTTAAAGGGCGTAGTCATTACAGTGGCACAGCGTCCATTAGGGCGTAGTAGCCGTGCTGACGTAGTAGTCTTACTGGCATAGTGGCCTTACAGGCGTAGTAGCTTTTATCATATTAAATTTGGTCACTTTTCCTTAAGTGTTGCTACTATATGTGGCGTGGAGCTCAAAATGCTAATTTAGAAGACATCGAGGTGGCAAGTTCATTACCATTAATGTGAGATTCATCCCATTAATTTCGAGGGTAGTAAGTTCATTGGCATTAATGAAAGATTCATCACGTTAATCCTGGAGCTCTTTGACCGATTGCCACCTTGCATGGGCGCAGGGTTACGCTGCTGCCTATAAATAGGGTCTCTCAAGAATTAATGACTTTGCTCATCCTCTCTTTGTACCAGCTTCATGTTCGACCTCGACTTAGCTACGGATGGATGTGAGCCTCCCTTTTGGCACATAAGTCGACTGTTGGTTGTAGATCTCCTCATTCAAGGAAGTCCTAGTTTTATTGAGGAACTCCCTCAGAGAACTCGGATGCACCTGAACTTTTGCCAGAGCAGTTCGAACCTAAACAACATCTTGACAGTGTTCTGCTTCAAGCGTCAAAATACTGGATATGGGTTTTGGATTGATTGCCATTCCAAACCCTGTTGGACCAATGCCTAGGAACGGCACCAAGAAAAGGCGCTTTTCTTCGTATAAACGGGCATTAAAAAAAGCGCTTTTCTTGGCATACGTGGGCGTCAAGAAAAAGCACTTTTCTTGGCGTACGTGGGCATCAAAAAATGTACTTTTCTTAGCGTTGGATTGTATGCACAGTAAGTAGATAGTTGTAGGAACGAGATGTAAAGTGTTATACTCTAGAGGGGGGTCAATAGAGTAGACAGCAGAAAATTAGCTATTAAAAAATTGTTGGCAGCAAGATCACAGAATATATCACAGATATGTAAATATAAAAGTAGATATTAAAGAGCAAACACAAACTCGGGAATGTATACTGGTTTCCCTTTTGTGAGGACTATTCCAGTCGAAAGAACTCTAGCTTTCAGTTGAAATCCACTATGAAAAATGCTGTAAGTTTTTATGCGAAGTTCTTGCAACTTCTACAATGCAAGCTTTGATCCGAAGTACTCGACCAACTTCAATTGTGAAGTATCTTTCTTCAATCAAGCCTCTGTTTACAATCACTCTGAAACTTCTAGACCGTAGCGCAGTGACAAATCGACTAGAGGATTGTAATTGGCTTGGGATTTGAAAATAAAAGAGCTTAGAATACTTTGGAATATCGTTGTAGGCTTAGAGAAAAGAGAAGAGAGGGTGTGTTGAAATGGTAGAAATTCGTCTCAATTTATAGATTTTTTTAAAGACAAAATTCGGGCAGAATTTGTGCAGAATTCTTTGAAAGAATCTCAGCAGATAGCCGTTGCATCCGTAACTTTGGAAAGACTGAGTTTAAAATCCAAGGTCCACTAACCGAACTCGGGAAAAATTCGGGCCGAACTCGGGCCAAATTCTTTTGGTGTCTAGAGTTGATTTGTAAGGGTTTCGTAAATCAGATTTTGGGCTTTTTGAAAAGTCAATCAGTTACGAGCTTTTGTAATTGGATTTATTTTCAAAATAAAGGAATATTTTAAAATCATTGTGGGGTAGCCTATTTGCCAATATGACTTGATGTACATCGTATTCCTAGACTCAATAAATTATGAAAATTACATCGAAAGTGGAAATATAAACTCAATAGTAAAAGGGCTTCATGTCTTAAATGGTAACACTAGCAGTTCTCAGCAGTCGTCCAAGTAGCCCTTATGTCGAGACAGAGTTTGATCAATTATTAAAATCAGGTTTGACCATGACCAATGGGCCAACAATCGTATAACCCCTCTTTCCGAAATTTAGAAATACTTTTTTATTATTTTAAATGGTGATTTTTAGGATTTTATAAATATTTAGTTAATTATTATTATTATAGAAGGCTTTAGTCATGGTTAAGATTTGGAGTATAAGATGACTAAAAATTATGGTACGGATAGTATGGTCGTGTGCCTTAACTAATATTATAGACATGGTAGGGAAGACCGAGACATAGGTGTGTTCTAACTAGGAAAACCAGGCTAAGTTGCGACTTGACCTCTATAAAGAATTTAATTAGTTATTTATCAATATATTATGACTTGTAGAAAAATTCGGTTGTACCAAATTAGTCCGGACTAGATCCGAATCAAGCCCAAGCCCATGTAGCCGGGTAGTGCATCTAAGGACATCCATGTAGATGTATGATTGGTATTTTATTTTCTTTTAGTGATCTAGTAGGCCATATTACAAAAAGTAGTTATATTAGACATTCCTGCTACTAAAAATAATATTTTATTTGACAATATGGTAAATGATTTTCTTAAACATATATTTATGGATTTTAGGGTTTTAGATTATATAGAGGTAAACCCCTAAATTTTAGTATATTATATATAATTTCCTTCTAATTAGTGTGTACATCTGGGTATGTAAATACATGTATAAGCATTTTTTTCTTATAAAATTTGAGTATATTATATATATATATATATATATATATATATATATATATATATATATATATATATATATATATATAAATATATATATATATATATATATATATATATATTTATAAAACTTTAGTCCATAGAATTAGTGAGTATATGCATTAATACATTTTATGGATATATAGGATGTTTACTATTAGAAGGTGTAGAATTATTTCCTTGGAGTTATATATATTGTAAATAAATATTATATATATGTATTAAATTATACACAAGTACACTATAATTACTATAGAGAGTATTATAAATGTACTAATCGGGTTCATGTATATATATATATATATACATATATATATATATATATATATATATATATATATTTTTATATATGTATATATATATATATATATATATATATATATATATATATATACATATATAAAAATATATATATATATATATATATATATATATATATATATCCTCTGGCCCGCCGTGGTCTTCTTCCTCCGGTCCGCTCCTCCTGGCGTTCCCTAGCAGCAGCCGGTCGTCTCCCCCCCACTCTCCCCTGCCGTCAGCTGACCTCCTCTTCCCGGTGGACGCATCCCCCCCCTCTCCCCGTCTTTCCTCCCCCGCCCCCCGGCCTGCGCCCCCCACCCCTGCCGGTGCCCCCCTTCTCTTCTGACCGGCTCCCTTCCGCCGGTCGTCGGAGTCCCTGCTTGGCCCCTCGCCGGGCTCATGGCACGGTGCCACCCATTCCCTAGGGCCGCGCGCCCACCTAGGGTTGCGTGCCAACCTCGCTCAGCGCGCCGCCTGGGGCAGTATGCGCCCTTCATTGGGCAGGCCACCCGTCCCTCTCCCCTCGGGACCTGTGCTTTCCCCCCCCCCCCATGCGTCGTTTCTCTTTTCAAAATTTGAATTTCTTTTCAAATTTTGAAAAAAAAAAATCCCTTGGGCCGACCGCCCACACCTGCTCCTTAGGTTCTAATTTTCTGGGCTTTTTTATTACTGCAATCTTGTTTTTCAGAGTGAGTTTTGTGTTTCTCTGCTCTGTCACCTCTTGTATGCTCTTTTTGAGCTCTCCCTTATCAATAAAATTTCCTTTTGTCAAAAAAAAAAAAAATATATATATATATATATATATATATATATATATATATATATATATATATATATATATCTTCATATACATATCTAGTATAATAACAATTAAATATTTATATATCAATTAAATATATATATAACAGAGGTATAGATATATAAATATTTAATTGTTATTATACTATATATGTATATGAAGATATATACATATATATATATATATATATATATATATATATATATATATATATATATATATATATGTGTGTGTGTGTGTGTGTGTGTGTGTGTGTGTGTAGGTATATATATAGGATAAATATAAATAGAAGAAAAAAGGAATAATAAAAAATAAATAATAAAAGGGAACAACAGTCCCAGCCCGATCAAAAGAGGCAGGGACCCAACCACCCTACCAATTATATAACAAAATAGAGAGAGCGGGAGAGAGGGAAGCCAAAACCCAAGCCGAACCCTCCTCCATCCTGGCGCCACCACAGCGTTGCTCCCTAGACCGTGTACCCCGCCCGGAGCTGCTGCAGCCATCATACACGCGCGCATGGCAAGCCTGCTGCACAGCGACAGTAAATAGTAGCAGTTGCAGCCGTCGACCCAACTTTACGAGCAAATTTCTCTTTCCTCAGTTCGTCGTTTTGCGAGTCGTCTTCTCTGGTATGTTCACAACCTATACGACTTTGATCCCCTTCAAATAGTTCATTTTAATTCGCATCATGTGCGACAAAAATCGAGCTCCAAAATTGAGGAAAAATTGGATTTTTTAGATTTAGAAATTGTCCCGAAACCCCAAGTTGGCGGTCGATTTGCGACCAGGATATCACGAAACTTAGAAAATTGCTTGAATAGCCTTGCAGACAACATAACCGAGATTGAAACCCTATTTTTAGTTTAATTTCTAGTTGGTTATTTTCTATTTAATATCAATTTGAAAATCGAGAAAAACTTTGCAAAAATAGTTTTCAAAATGAGATTTTTTTTATCGATACGGCGTGCGTCCCAATAAACCGGCCGATATGGTCACAACCCGTGGGCATCAAAAGACACGTATGGATGTTGTGGACGTGTGGAATTTGACAGAACTCGATTTTGCTGTATGAGCGCGACGAAATCGAGGCGTATCCGTCAACATATCCCGTATCGGCCCTTTTGCAAACTAGCCCTTAACTTCATGCACGTTCATCATCTCGAGACAAAATTTGTGCCAACAAGACCGTATCATTTTTCTGGTCCTGGATGCCAAGTTTGGTCCGATTCTGAGAAGTCGACCGGAACGCTATTTTGGCCGGTCCGAGTACCGATCCAATGGACGAATTTGTGCACGCTCCACCGAAATATAACTTTGGACATACGATTGGGTTTGTCCCATCAAACCAGACATATAGACAAATAGTTTGACAACTTTAGATATCATAGACTATGGCATACTTTTCGGTGCAAAGCGAGTCCAACGGCGGACATTATTTTGGCCCAAAATTATCGTTTTACCCCTGTGTCCAGAATTGGACTTATGGGTAGGCTATCCCAGCTAATTTAACTATTATAAACACGTTAAATATCTGTTTTAGCCTCCGGAGACTATTGTGCAGTTGGACTTTTGTGTGGCATACTGAGTGGTTTGTATTATCGGTTTCACCAGCGAAGGACCCCAGGTGAGTACATTTCTGATAGTTTTTATATTTGATCATCGCTATGATTCATATCTTAATAGTATTTTACTTTGATATTCTATTGATTCTCGACACCATGGTTATACGATGTAGTATCAATCCCTTGCAAGTTTTATTCTCGATTATTATTTTCGTGACTCCTGTATGATTTTCGTGTTCATGATCTGGTTGGATCCATTGGTACTAGTCAGGCGAAGAAATACTCTAGACATGTAAATAAACCCGAAACTATTCGTGTTTGATAGTGGTCGCATATTTTATGTGCGGGGTACCGGATCTATTATTCGTGTCTGATGGCAAACGCATACTTCACGTGCAGGGTACCTGATCTATTATTGGTGTCTGATAGCAGTCGTACATTTTATGTATGGGGTGCCGAATTTACCCTCAGCCATTTACATGTCAAAGTAGTATTTTAACTCACTAGATAGGTGCAGTTTTGGTTCTACTTTATACTTTGCTTGTCACATGTCTTATCAGTTTTAGTACTCACTTGTCATCAACGCTCGTTCAGTTCCATGATTCCATGCTTGTCTATTCATCATGTATTTCCTTATTATTTACAGTTTTATAGATTTTGTTAATTATTGGAACTGCTGTTAGAATGTACTCATTATATTCCTGACTGGAAACCAATATTTTTTAAGTTAGCCGCGATTACGCTTAGCATTGGGAAGATGGGTGTACTTGCAGGCCAAAACCTAGAGACTAGTTAGATAGTTGAGTATTTATTCAGTTGTTCTTTTTAAATTATTAGACATTGTACCTTGTATCAAATGTAAATCTTTGAACATTGTAACTTAGTTTAGCAATGTGAATAAGCCATAAAGATTATTTTGAGCATTTGTTTTATTATGGCCTCGGCAGCGTTCTACCGTCGACACTGTGGCATAGGCTGGCTTGCACACGCACTCGTATCCCAAAAAGCGGGTGCGGGTCGTGACAAATTGATAATTGACAAACCTTGACCGATATAACATCTTGATCTTGATTTGAACAAAATATCAAAATTTGTATAGAACTGTACTATATTATACTGTCTCCTCATCTCCTGAAATAGATGTTTGATCCTGTTCTCCTTCGTTGTCACTTAGCAAAATAATTGCAAAGAGAGAAGCTCCCCTGCAATTCATGCTTAAGAAACAAATGTTGAAGAAATGCAGAAAATATATAAAGAATAACATAAATTTCACATGCAGTTCTATAAAGGAAGCATAAACTAAGATAGATAATGTTATGCATAAAATAAGAAGATAAGTGAAAAAAATACACACTGAAATAGTAAATGCATACTAATAAGAGTTTGAAATATATCAACTCAACAAACAGTCACATTGCTAAAAAAATAAAAGATAAAGTACTTTCTTGGAATTCTAAAGCATTTCCTAGCATACATAAACAAATATAGAGTCCAATCAGATATCATCTAGACAAAATACAATAACATCTAGATCAAAAATCCTCAGCAGCTAAACAAAGTCATCATCGTCATCGAGATCAGCATCGCCACCGTGTCCAGAAGGACCAGTTCCAGAAATGTCAGCTCCATGAGAAGGATGTGCAGTAGCACCAGAACTACGGTACGAATCATAAGCGATACCGGGCTCAAAGAAGTGAGAAACTGCCTCATCCTCATAGTGGGAGCCAGAGACAGTAGGTTCTCATGGAAGAGAACTGGCATGCAGATGAGTCTGGGCAAAACGCAGATCCGCAAAAGGGTTTGCAAGGACATGAAACCGACAAGCATCTTGGAACTCGTAGTCTCTCAATATTTCAGTCACAAACGCTCGCAAAAAATTGTGCTCATCCAGCTGAGCATGCCGTATATTAGATAGGTGCTGGTGAATACCCTCAAAAGACATAGGATAATCTTGAGGAGGTGGAGGTGGTACAGTAGGAGGAGTAGGAGGAACATGTGCGCTACGACTAGATAACTAAAGATACTTGTACTCAGAGTCGTAGGCACAAGTGGATAGATCAATGTTAAAGTGCTGAAAGATGATTGGAAGAATCATCACGTAAGCAAGGTTCATGTGCCTTTCGCCACAATGACCCATCATCTGAATAATCATCTTAGGGAAAGAAAACAGAATCCTTTTATGAATATAATATAAAGCAGACATTTCAAAGGTGATCACATCGTCCTTGGGAGTGGATTTGTGTAAGATAGTGGAGTATACGATGCGATGTAATTCATAGAAAAATAAGTTCAAATGTGCAGCTTTGAACTTTCCAGAACGAACTCGATCAGGAGAACAATGTTCATTCTTAAAACTGTTTGAAGTTGTATATCCAGAAAATTCAAATTCAGTGATATCGTCTAGCGGAGCACCTTCATTTGGAATATCAAGAATTTTTGCTAGGTCGACATCATTGAATTGAATATCAATTCCAGTAACACAGCTCTTAATAGTGTAAGTGTCAAGGGTAAAATTGTAATAAAATAATCAAATAGCATTGGTTGTAATAGGAAATGAGTGAGTGACAAGGTTGTGCAATCCTAATGCTTCAAAGTAGGTTCTATGGGACGAAAAGATAGTCCACTTGATTGGTGTGCAGGGGCATATATTACGAATAGAAAAATTTGCATACCATAATAGGGATTGGTCATGAGTTTCAAAAAACTCATTGAATGCCCCGTCGTCCAATTGGATCAGCAAAAAGAGCGATCCTTGGATAGGATCCGAAGACGAGGCTTCTTCGCTAGCCGTCGTCTTCTTTCTCTTGAATGGGTTGTTGATTCTAGGCATAATTTCTAAAAAGTATAAAAATTTACGAAATTGAAATAGAGAGAAAGAGAAAATTATACTGTCTGAGAATTGAGTATGTGGAAGAGAACGTAATTTCATGCACGAATCCAAAATTTTGATGAAAAACTCTAAAGGATTTGAGAGAAATCGAAGTTAAAAAAGCTAGGGTTTGTGAAGATTCGGGCGTGGCAGTTGCTCTATTTGGAGGAGGAGAATGTGATCAATAGGAAGGGCCACATTCAAATCTGACTTAAAAGTATCCGACACCAACAGAACTCGGGCTGAACTCGGACCGAATTCAGTGCAAGTTCGCTTGGGTGCTGTTGCGGTATTTTTGTGCAGTAGAATGCCACTTTGTATTAATCAATCCTTTTTTAATTATTTAATTTCAAGTTTAGTTATTTTAAATTTCAACTAATATAACTAATATTATTTTATGAATTAAATTTTGTTACACAATGACAGTTTCAGATTAGTTGTAGGGGTATTGTCCCAGCTAACAGAGATTGACAGAGGAATGCTTAAGTATCGTTTCACTTCAACTTTAGTCGTGGTGACAGACGGACTCTTGGCTTGTCTCAAAAATAGTTTTTGTATATTGAAAATTAATTAATAAAACAAAATCAATTAATATTATTGACATCTAAAATTCCTAATTCTTGACGTAAATAATTGAAACGATCTTCCACTAGTGGTTTTGTAAAGATGTCAGCCAATTGGTTCTCTGTGTCTACATATTCAAGGTTTATATCTCCATTTGTTTTATGGTCTCTAAGAAAATGATGTTGAATCTCAATATGCTTAGTGCGAGAATGACATACAGGATTATTGGTTAAATTAATAGTGCTAGTGTTGTCACAGAAAATGGGTATATGAAAATACTGTAAACCAAAGTCTTCTAAGGTTTGCTTCATCCACAAAATTTGTGTACAATGCATCATTTTTGCGTGCGAGAAAATATACCCACGTGTATCTAGAGAAATCATCTACTATTACAAATGCATATAACTTACCACCTAGGCTAGCAATTCTACTAGGCCCAAATAAATTCATATAGAGTAATTGTAGAGGTCTAGTGGTACTTACAGCATTCTTGGACTTAAATGTGGATCGATTAGCTTTGTTCTTTTCGTATTTACTACATATCGTATCCTTCTTGAAGGTGATGTTCGGTAAGCCTCGTACCAATTTCTTCGTAGATAGTCTGGAAGTTGTGTCCATATTTGCATGACCAAGCCTTATATGCCATAGTTGACTCTCATCATTCTTGGCGATTAAGCATCTACATCCTTTCTTAGCATCTTCCAATAAATAGAAAACATATATATTGTCTTCCCAAATACCTTCAAATATAGTACTACCAGTTGAGCTATCAACTATAGTACATTTGTTTTTGATAAAGTTAATACCATAACCCTGGTCAGCTAAATGGCGTATGCTGGATAGTTTTTGTTTTAACTCGATTACTAGACAGACATCGTTAATCACAGAAAAGGGAGCCTTACCAATGTTGTCGATACCTACTATATACCCTTTAAGATTATTACCGAAGGAGACGTATTCTTCTTTCTTCTTTGACAGTATTGTGAATAATGAAGCGTCACCAGTCATGTGCCTTGAGCAACCGGTGTCGAGGATCCATTTGCTTCTAGCATGCATAGGGTGTTCTACCTATAAAAGAATTTATAATGAAACTTTTGGTACCCATTTCTTGTAGGATCATGAAATATTAGTCTTTGGTATCCATACACATATCTTCAAATCAACTAGTTTTCTTACTCTACATGCAGGAGAGATATGACCAATGGTGCCACAATAATGACATCTAGCATATTGAGTGTTAGATGAAGTGTGTTATGCATGATTGGTAGATCTTGGTTTTTTAGTTGGATATTTGTAATAAAAAGCATGCCTATTAGTCTTCTTGGGCAAAGATTTGGTTGGGTTTGGTCTGACAGTGTTGGGTTTGACAGTGTTCCGGTATTTCGATAAGTGACACATGTTAGGATAGGAGGCAGCAACCTCAGGCTGTTTTTCTAACCTAATTTCTAACTTTTGGAAGTGTCATAAAGTATATTGTAGTTAGCGGTGAGTGCATCATTTCTGACTAGTGCTTGCTGAAGACTATTCTTCTCTTTGAGTAAGTCTTCCCCTAGTTTGGTTATGGTCTTGTCTTTCTCTTCGGATAACCTTGTGGTCTCGTGTAACTGCAACTTGACAGAATAAAGCTCTCCTACTTCACTAGAATTATCATTACTTCTAACCTCAGCAAGTAGGTCGATAAGTCTTCTTATTTCACTTTTGTACTCTTTGAGTACCTTTTTAGAGTTTTAGTATTTGCTACGCAATTTACTGTAGTCACCTAAGAGTTCACTAAAGACTTCACCTAACTGTTCAAAGGTAAAATCATCATATGTATCAAACAGGAGATTAGTATTTACCTGATCATATGTCATTAAGCATACATTTGCAACATCGTCTGATTGTTCATCTTCTGAGTTGCTGGCTTTACTTTCATGTCATATGCTTGTGTTAGCATATCTTCTGGATGTTGATTTCTTCAGGTAACCTTTTTCATACTTGTTACTTTTCTTAGATGATGATGATGTTGTCGAACAATCCTTTTTTATGTGTCCTTTCTTCTTGCAACCGTAGCAGATTGGATCTTCTTCATTGTTGCTATTGTTATTGTTGTGATTTTTTGTTCTTCGGTTGAATCTCATGAACTTCTTGAACTTCTTTACTAGGAGAGCTTGATATTCAGAGTCAGAATCACTGTCATCGGAATCTTCTTCGACATGTCTTCTGTGTTGAGCTTTGATGGGGATTGACTTCTCCTTTGGTATAACTTCTTCAAAGTCTTGAAGTTTCAGCTCGTGAGTGAGTATCTTACCCATGAGAGTTTCAAGAGACATAGTAGTGAGGTCATTTCCTTCAATAATTGCAGTGGACTTTAGAATTTAGTTCTTCGTGAGAGCTCATAGTAGTTTGCAAATCTTCTCATGGTTATTGTATTCCTTGCCTAGGAAAGACAAAGGGTTTACAATATCCAAAAATATTGTAAACATCTGAGTGAGAGATTTTTTTGGCTTTATTTTGAACACCTCATACTCTTGAGTAAGTCTACTGAGCTTCGACTCCATGTCTTGTGTTGTGCCTTCCTGAGTAACTTCGAGAAGTTTCTACAATTCATTAGATGTTCTGCATGTAGATACCCTGTTAAATTCAGTCATGTCTAAAGCACAAAATAAAGCGTTAATAGCACGTGAGTCAAGACTGGCATGTTTCTTTTCTACTTCAGTATACTTGTCATAGGATTTCTCAACCAATTCTTCATCAACAAGAATACGAGGGAACTTTTTGTATCCATCAATCGCAATAGACCATAAGTCAAAATTTATAGATTTTAAGAAAAAACTCGTGCGTGTTCTACTATGTATAATTTGTAGCATCAAACAGTGGAGGTCTATTAGTAGCTTGGCCTTCACTTATAAATTTTACAGTTGCCATAAGTGATATAGTGATCTAAGTAACAACAGCATAGATAAGAATATAATAACAGTATTACCTTGCTTTACATGTGTATCCCGCTCTAATATCAATTGTAGGAACGAGATGTAAAGCGCTATACTCTGAGAGGGATGAATAGAGTAGGCAGTAGAAAATTAGCTATTAAAAAATTGTTAGTAGCAACATCACAGAATATATCACAGATATATAAATATAAAAGTAGAGATCAGAGAGCAAATGCAAACACAAGGATGTATATTGGTTTCCCTCTTGTAAGGACTAGTCCAGTCGGAAGAACTCTAGCTTCCAGTTGAAATCCACTATGGAAAAATGTCACAAGTTTTCATGCAAAGTTCTTGCAACTTCCACAACGCGTGCTTTGATCCGAAGTCTCAACCAACTTCAATTGTGAAGTATCTTTCTTCAATTAAGCCTCTAATTATAATCACTCTGAAACTTCTAGACCGTACCGTACTGGCAGATCGACTAGAGGATTGTAATTGGCTTGGGATTTGAAAATGACAGAGCTTAGAACACTTTGGAATACCATAGTAGGCTTAGAGAGAAGAAAAGAAAGGGTGTGTTGAAATGGTAGAAATTCTTCTCAATTTATAGGTTTTCCAAAGACAAAATTTGGGCAAAATTTGGGCAGAATTCTTTGAGAGAATCTCGATAGATAGTCGTTGCATCCGTAACTACGGGAAGACTGAGTTTAAAATCCAACGTCCACTAACCAAACTCGGGGCAAATTTGGGCTAAACTCGAGCCAAATTCTTTTCGTGTCCAGAGTTGATTTGTTAAGGTTTTCTAAATCGGGTTTTGGGATTTTCGAAAAGTCAAGCAGTTAGGAGCTTTTGTAAATGGGTTTATTTTTAAAACAAAAAATGCTTTGAAATCATTTTAGGGTAGCCTACTTGCCAGTACAACTAAGTGTACATCATATTTTATACTCAATAAATTGTGAAAATTATATTAAAAGTGGAAAAACAAACTCAGTGGTAAAACAGCTTCAAGTCTTGAACGGTAGCAGTAGCAGTTCTCAGCAGTCGTCCAAGTAGCCCTTACATCGAGACAGGGTTAGATCAATTATTAAAATCAGGTTTGACCATGACCAACAGGCTAATAATCTATGAAGGAATCGACGCATTCAGCATGAATTGTGGGGGAATCGTCACAATTCATGCTTATATTGAGAAGAAATACAGAAGGGAGCTTCTCTCTTTGCAATTATGTGAAAAGAGCATATCCGAAGGAATACAGAAATATAAAAAATCACCTGGGCTCTCTTTTTCAGCATGAATTATAGGGGAAACGTTAAATAAATACAGAAACAATCTTCGAAGGAATCGTCACAATTCACGCTTATATCGAGAAGCTTCCCACCCGGAGAAAGAGCCCATCCGAAGGAATCGTCGCATTTAGTGATCGCAATCCCCTCTACTTTGATCCCATCCACAACCCCCTGCCCGAAAATTTGCTCAATGAGGCTAAAATGCCATGCTCTAGTTTCCACATCCCAAAGATCTCTGATCTTGAATACCTTAACCTGAGAAGTCAGGGAGGATATGCAACCTTCTCTGGTCTAGAACTCGTAAAAAATTTCGGCGTCGCCCTCCTTACCAAAAACTTGATGTGCTGCTCTCCTACTGTCCTTCTAGCCAAAGCCTGCCGCCAAACAGAGGAGGCAGCGATGTTGGCGTCTACTTGTGTGGTGTAGGCACGAGGGAAGTACCTCGCCCGCAGGAAGTCAGTCCATATGGAGGAGGTAGCGCATATCTTCCACCATAGTTTCACAGATATAGCCGACAATAGCTCCTATAGGCTGTGCACCCCAAGCCCGCCCTCCGAAGTTGGTCATGTCACTGATGCCCAGCTGGTCCATCGTCTTCTTCGTGACTCTCTCTGCTGACCCAAAGGAAGTAGTTGAAAGAAGACTCGATGGCATCCAGGACCTTCTAAGGGGGGTTGTAGGCGACGAGCCTATATATTGGTATGGAACTGAGGACGTTCTTGATGAGGGTGAGTCTACTGCCCAACGAAAGGAGGCAGTTGTTCCACCCACCAATCCTTTGCTTGATCTTGGTAACGAGTGGCTCAAAGAGGGCAAAATTCTTCTTTCCGTAGGTGATGGGGAAGCCTATGTACGAGAAAGCGGGGTGGCCACGGGGAAACCCAAAACCTCTGTAAGCGCAATCCTGGAGAGAGCCAAAGTAGACTCGTGAGTGAAAATACAACTTTTCGAGCGACTATACCACTGACCGGAGGCCCTCTCGTACTTTTTCAAAACCCGATCAATTTGCTTGATGGTGCGTTTGTCCCCGAAGGAGAAGATGATGAGGTCATCGACATAGGCCAGGTGAGTAATCAGGGGACAACAACTGGTCGTACAAAATCTATTAAAGCTAGGATGCGAACCCAGCCGGTTGATGTTCCTGCTAAGTGCTTTTTCTTCGATGATAAGGAGGGTCGCCAAGAAGGGATCACCCTGTCGAACTCCTCGCTTTGGTTTGAAAAACCCCGGGAGTGCTGCATTAATGATGACAGAGGACCAGGAGTTATTTATGGAGTGCAGAGAGTATCGATCCATCCCTTCAAGAAATTGGATCTGCGTAAAACCTATATGAGGAACTGCCAATCCAAGCGATCATACTCTTTCTTCATGTCTAGCTTTATGACAACATTGCCTTCGTAGTTCTTACTAACCATCTTTCTGACTAATTCTTAGACCAATTGGATATCATTCGTGATGTCCCTGCCTTTGATGAAACTACTCTATTCTCTGGAGATTATCGAGGGAAGGATAGAAGTCATTATTTTGTTGATTACCTTGGTGATCAATTTGTTGATGAAGTTACACACACTTATAGGTCTGAATTTGTTGAACATTGAGGGATTTTGGGTCTTCAGAAGAAGGATCAAAAATGAGCTCGAGATGGCCCTCGGGTATTTTGACCCCTAAAGAAATATGGCTATAGGATTTGTGACATCGAAGTGCAAGACGTCCCAACAACTAATGTAGAACCCTCCCGAGAAGTCGTCCGGGCCAGGGGAGTTGCTACAGGTCATCATCTTCAAAGCTTCATGAATTTCCTCCTCTGTTGGAGAATGGGCCAATAAGATGTTGTCAACTTGGGTGACCAATGCAGGAATGGCCTCGAGGAACTTTTTATCCTCGTGAACCAGCTATCTGGAGAAGAGCCCAGTATAAAGGATTCGGCGGCTTCTGAAATCTTGACCTGGCCGCTCAAAACATGACTAGCAGCGACATGAATCCTATAAATGAATAGGTAATTATTCCTCTGGCGGACACAATTGCAGAAGTACTTTGAGTTCCTGTCGCCCTCAATGTCCCACTTGATTCTAGCCTTCTGCCTCTAAATTGCTTTTCTAGAAAAGCATAGCGGTTTTATCGCACCCTCACCTCATTTATCTCCGCCTGCTGACTGGGGGCTCCAACGATGTCGAACTCACTCCCAGTGTGCGCCACATCTTCCTCCGCTAGCCGGAGATTCTGAAACAGGTCCCAAAATGTGATTAGGCTCCAACTGACGAGGGCTTTCCTTGTAGCTTTCAACCGTGTTACCAAACGAATGAGGGGATTGGCGTGGTCGATGGATCCCCAAGCATCCAGAACCACGTTAGATAAATTCGGGTGTTCGCTCCATAAATCTTGATACTTGAAGCTTCTAACTATGATGGGAATAGTGGCGTCTATCTTAAACAGAAGCGTGGAGTAATTGGATTCCAATCGGTTTAGGTGGGTGACGGTGGAGCCGTGCACCATGCTACACCAATGATGATTGGTGAAGATCCTATAAAGATGGAGCTGCTGCTTGTGCACTCCCATTTGTGAATTGGTCCAAGTAAATTCGTTGTCGAGGAAGGGTACCAGGGAAAGCTGGGCTTTGAAGGCGAATTGCTTAAAATCAAACATCAACCTAGCGAAAGGAGAAAAACCACCCGACTTCTCCGTCGAGGAAGACTTCGCATTAAAGTATCCCCCGCAAATCCATAGAAGGTCGGGGAACTTAGACTGAAAATCCATAAGGTCCGCCCATAAGGAACATCATAATTGCTTGGTGGTGCCGCCATGAATGATCGATAGGAGTACCTTCTTGTGGAGGAGAGGATGCTCGTAAACCATCGAGAGAGATTGGGGCCGCAAGTCGACGGTGGCAGCCTTCATAATGGAATCCCAGAAGGCCCAGATGTCCTTACCGTATGTGGCAGCACTAACGAAGCCAAGTTTTAGCCGGTAGAGGTTGATCTTCAACTCGGAGACTTTAGGATCGATGACCGCAAAGAAGGAGATTTCATGCAGCTTCTTCAGGTTGAGGCGGTTTATGTAATGCCCCAGTCCCAAAATACGTAGGACTAGAACATACATGAAAGCCGTATAATAATTATACGTAAGCTATAATTTTGTAGTATGTAAATAGCCATGACTTCACTAATCTCATCCACAGAAATAAGAATAATGATCTTATAATATCAAATACGAGTTTGTCATTTTATAATTTGTTGGATGGAGAAAAATTACTACCAATATTTAAATTAGAAGAACAAAAAATAGCAAAAAGAAAGAATACAAATAGCTAAATGGTCCAAGTGTGTGTCATCTTCGATAGAGAGTGAAGATCATGATCTTGGCTAGAAATCCTATGAAAAGTCATGAAAGCACACACCTGAAGAAATCATCAGGTCCTCAAAGGGACATAACAAGATACAGGTAAAACACGGCATGTGAACTGAATATAAAATATGTTACAAAATCACAAGTAAAAGTAATTATCCAAGTCATAACATGGCCCAATATCCTATCATCGAAACAGTAGACTATCCCTACAACCAAACAAGGATAAGGGGTAGCATAATATTTCGTGATATGATAATGTCATATGCAATAACTAGAATGGGGTGTGATATGACATAAACTAAGGTCACCTAACCATTCTACTTGATCATGCAGTTAAGAACAAACCTTCAACGCATGGGCTCTCTAGCTATAATGGGATCGGCAAGGTCCCCTCTATGGGCACTAGGGGCCTATGTTCGTAATGCTCCGTGAACGTCAGAGGAAATCAGTATAGTAGGATATCCGTCCAGTAAGGAATCAGTACCTACATCTCTAACGAAGCTAACAGGTTATAATGGATAAGTGCATATACGGCCAATATTCTAAGGAACTGTTCTTCTCACCCTATGCACCTACCTACGTCATATTGACAATACTGTACCTCTACTAACTGCCAAGTCTCCTATCATGCATCTATTTGGCAGTTAGACCTAACACATGTGTACTGGTCATCAGCGAACATGCAATCTAAATGCTACTCACAACTCACAAATATCTCATGGTAACTATGTGTCAAAGATTATGAAATATTTACTAACAAGGTTGTCCTTTAACTCTAGGTCCATATGTAAATTTTAAAGGCAAGAATAAAAATATGACTAGCATTTGTATCATGTATAGCTGGAAGCATAGTAAAGTAAATCATTAACAGTAAATAGTGAAGCATCTAGAAAAAGTAGAAATAAACAGTAACCATGCAGTGACTAAACAGTAAGATGCAAATAATATAAGCAGTAAATATGACAAGGTATCTTGCATGAGGTGGTGTGCAAGATGATAGTATCTAGTAGCTCGAATTAGTAGATCAGTAAAGCAATGAAAGCCAACTTCTGCAAACATCCTCGGATACTGAAACAGACATCACAAACATTTTTGGAATAAAAGAAATGTCTAAGATCGCCTACCCATAAGTCCAATTCTAGACACGAGAGCAAAATCATAATTTTGGGTCAAATCGATGTCCACCAATGGACCCGCTTTGTACTAAAAAGTGTGCCAACACCTACGATCAAATTATATATCTAGGGGTCTGGTTTGCCAATACGAAATCAACCATATATCCAAAGTTGGAATTCGGTGAGCCATGCACAATTTTGCCCGTGGAATCGGGTCGCGAGCTCGCCAAAATAGTGTTCCGGTCGACCTTCTTAGAATCGGACCAAACTTGGCTCACAGCACCAAAAAAAAGATATGAGTCCAGCGGCAAGTTTCGTCTCGAGATGATGAACGTGCACGAAGTAATGGCCTAGTTTTCAAAAAGGTCGATACGGGGTATCTCGACCGATATTTCTTAATTTTGTCGGGCAAAGACAAAAAAATTAATTTATGTCGAATTCCACACTCTACGAAGTCGATACGCACCTTTTGATGGTTTCGATTCATGACCACGTCACATGATTTATCGGGGCACTTGCCGAAAATAGTTCTTCGACAATTTGGGAAACCGATTTCTCGGCACTCAGTCGATGAAATCGACTTATGTAAAAGGGGTTTCAATATCCTATAGGTTGTCTAGGACAGTATTGTAATGCCCCGCTCCGCACGGTGCATTACGATGAGTCATTGACCCGATAAAGTATCAATGCGAATCGATACAGGAGTTACGATGGCCGAAGGAAAGCTTTGAGCCGATTGGAATCTATGAATCGAATCGATGCAAAGGATAAGTCCCGTTTGAGCAAGTGCTGATTTTAGTTGATCTGGTGTGCAGGCTATGCTTTTACGCTGGACGATAAGAGATCGGCATTTTGCCTTATTTAGTAAAGTCTCTGCGAAACCAAATAGTCGCCTTGCAACAGGTTCTGGCAAGGGCACGGTAGGCCGAATCAGTCGAATAGTTCAACGGAATGGCTAAGTTAGGAGAGTTAGCCATGCAAGCAAGTTATGGAATCGAGCTGCTTCAGCTCGACAAAATGACAAAGCATATTGGCTTAAGGTAGGCGGGTTCTTGACTCTCTCTCCCTATTCCTTTACGTCTAACAAAATATATCCTTGTATGCGTAAGTTACTATCAAGTTAGCGAGCGTGACTCGAACGGTTAAAGGTCTTAGTATGTGTCGAACATGAAGATAGAACATTGAACATTAAACAATTGAAGCGACGTGCATCAAGTGTACGGGTCACGGTAGGACGGTGATGGCAGAACATAGAAGGGAAATATCGAGATGTGCATCACGTGCACGACTCCGAGAACATTGAACACTAGGCCTAGAACACTGATTATGGCGTTAGGCATGCCCTCATGCACGAAATCTACGAAATGACTAAGTAACTATGGAACTTCTATTATGTGAATAACTTATGAATGGAACGCATTAAGTATAAGTACGATAAGTCTAAGCCGTTGGGCATCGTGCATCAATACGGATGTGTTGGGGCATAATGCCAATGGAACTTGAGATAGAGATAACGGAATATGTTTATGGAACGTGAATATGTTTACGAAACGGATTATGTTTATGGAACGTGAGATTGGTTGGATGATATGATTTGTTTGCTATGGCGCGTATTGCATGGTCAATTGACTCGAATAGCCCGCGTATGGGTGCGGCTTCCCTCGGATGGTTACGATCGGGGCACCGGGACCGTTCGGCCTATGAGAGAATTATGTATGGTATTTATGGTGCACATCATTAGGACGGGTTACGACCGACCATTATTGTAATAAGCTATGATATCAGTAAGTTTATGATCCTTCAGATACTGGACTAGCAGCCCGTATTGGAGCGATCATAAGCTTACACATAAAAGATGCCAAGTCCATTACGGTGCGAAACATCGTGACCGTCATGTAGATAGGGCCGGTGTGCTGAGATTAGAGTTGGGTGCAGGCGCAGGGCCTGCTACCCTTATGTATATGTCTAAGTATGGTTGGTTGGTTGCGTGAATTGTATGATTGCTTATGTAAAGTTCTAACCATTACAGGCTTGCAAAAAGGGCCGTAGATGAGCATGATCACTATGTTTATGTTCATATTATGTCTAACTGTATCTGTTACATGAACACGATATTGGACACATTTATGATAAGTTGCTATGCTTGGATATTGCCATGAAACTGATCGTAAGGCTAATTAGAAAGGTCACCAAATAATGTTGTATGTTTCACTAAATTTACTTAGTGTTTGGTTCGGGTGCGAGTGGGTCTTAATCAGTGCAGCGAGGACGAAAGCACTAATCCCCTATTAGTCTGCTTGCAGGTTCAGGTAATGATCGACTCAGGGCGGGGCTTGGCATGGATGCACCGAGGCATGGAGTCCTTAGCATTTCAAGAAGAGCTACCATATTGGCGTTTGGACTTACAACGTGGAGATGTTCGACCGAAGACTACTTGTTGGCTATAAAGAGACATAATGTATGGAACAATGTAATCCTTTGTGAGCTAGAGAGATCATGAGCATTGTAGCCAGTTGGCATATTGAGTTGGGCTATTCAAGCCTTTGTAACCATCAGCTCATTATTAATAAAAAAGATTCTTATTGTATACTCTGTTTTCTTTCGTTGCTTATGTTATCAATTTGAGATAATCTATGAGAATCTGTTATCTTGCCTTGCACGAGCGTAACTCCATGCTCGTGCGGCATCACGCCCCAGCGAGGATGATAATTCGGGTGAAATCTAGCGAGGACGAGCAATTTCTCGGGTCGGGGCGTGACAAGTTGGTATCAGAGCGGTTCCATCCTCTGGACCGTAAATGAATCTCTTTGACCCTCAATTGCTTCGCTATCGAAATCAGTTGACTCTAAGTTGTTTCCGCAACCGCACGGCTCATGGATCTGTTCGATTCTACATTGGATGTTCCATACAATAAGTCTATATTAAGTGAGTACGTCTGCCACAAGTATGTCGTGACTATCACGCTACCTCCGAGTGCCATCGGAGAATGTTGGTTGCACGAAGTGTGTCACGACCCGATCCAAAATAATTGGATCGACCCGGATCATGCCCAGCCTGCACCGTTGTTGAGACGGCGGCAGTAAGTTGTATCCACTATTGCAGGTAATCACAACAACATCTATATATTTGTCACAACTGAATATGCGGAAATTTAAAACTTTATTCAACATTTGAAAAATACATTTGGAATTAGAAAGACTGAAATAAAATATTGAATTCGAATTAACAAAATTCTAAAATTCAAAATAACAAACTGGAAACTGAAAAATATCTAGCTAAGCGTTCGGCTCATCGGCCTCAGGTCCTGCGTCCGCCAATGGAGACTCTGGCAATACCACAGGGTACAGAACTGGGTCATAATAGCTGTTGTATAACAGCTCAGCATCCTCAAAATCCCCAAAAAATGTCATCTCCAGTCAGGAGGAAGCAAAGTACAATTCACGATAATCTAACAATTGAAATAATAATAGAGTTATGCACTTTTAAACAATTTGAAAATAAACAGTTCTCCAGCAGTTAAAATATTGTGATGTGAATAGGCAATGAATATGACCGGATTGGGTTGTACAGTGAATGATATGGCTTATCCCCGTGTGTATGAGGGGTAAGCTAATACAGTTCTAAATTATTACTTTGGATGTGGTCATACTCATTACACTACTCCCCCAGTACCCAACAGTCAATCAGTCAATGCTCTCAGAGAGAGTTCCGTGTTGCATCGTAGTTTAAACTTGCAATAAAACGATTATTTAATAATTGTAAACTAACACAAAATGTACTTGCCTTTGTTTATGACTGGAAACGGTGTTGGTTCCGGGAAGATGCTAGGTTCGTCTCCGAGATCCTACAGTTGGAGAACTTGACTTAGAACCATTGTGAAACCAAGTAAGGTGTGCTAGTTGCAATCTCTAGTAGCAGGTCCTAGTCAGATTTTAAGTTTGTTTATTTAATCTACCGCTAACGGTTTACGACACGTACTACATTGGTTCTCATTTAGTGGTGGATATCCAGTTTCTGGTTTTACTTGGAAAAATTATCGTTATCGGTTAATTCGCAAAACTTTGTATTTTTAGTATTATACATATAAAACTACATTTTCTTTCAATGATAAAACGTAGATTTTGTTAATTATCAATATTTTATTCAAGTTATTTTATCGTGAAAAATCCTTATTTAATTTATACAAAATATTTAATAACCATTTATATAACTAAGCGTCTAATTACGAAGAAGATAAACCATCCAAAAAATAAAGGAAAAATTCTAATCTACACAATACAAGTCCACAGCAAAATAAAGTAGAAAACTGGGCTTATGCCCTTACAAACTTTACATAAATTAAATAAATTTAGAATTTGCTGGTGAGTTCTGAACGCCGAGAAGCGGTCCGTTCAGAAGGCCGAGGCCCTGCACTCAAAATATTATAAACCAGTAGCAAGTTCCAAATTATATTTTAATTGTAAAATATGAAAATAAAGTAAGTCTCAGACTTGGTCCAATCGTCACAGTTAGCTAATGCCTCAACGTCCGGATAAAACGGTTTCGTTTGCATTTCGCTAGGGCCCACGGACCGGTATGGTCATCGCCCAAAATCTAATTTAATAAATATTTCCGAAAAACAATTTAAAACTCATTTATAAAAGTTTTATAAAATTTGGGCAGCATTTCCTCTATATTCGTGATAACCCAAAACTGGGAAAATACGCCGAAATACCCTAATAAAAGTCCCAAACCAGGGAACACACAAAAATTAACTTCCAAACCATACTAACTTCACAGAATAATTTTCAAAGCTTAATCGGAACCCGAAATATAATCGAAAATCCCGAAATGAAATCGGAAACCACAGCACCCGAAAATCCAGAAAACACATTTTGAAAAAATCCGAAATAATCACAGAACATCACAGAAACGTCTCCGAAAAATCCAAAGTCACTACGTCGATCTAAAATTGAATTCCCGGGAGGGAATCGGGGACCAAATTCATCATCGACTACGGAAACGGGACGGGAATACGAAATTATACCTCGGGTGCTCGGTTAGAGCTCTCAGATGCAAAAATAGGAAAAGAATGAATTCCTCGGACTTGGAAGAAACCCCAAAATAAGCGAACAGCACAGAACGGCCTCGGGAACAGCGGATCTGGTCCCACGAGTGCTGCGGACAGCGGATCGTGGCACAGAAACAACGGACGGAGCTCGGGGTGGCCGAGAGACGGATCGAAAAACCCGTGGGTCATCGGAAGCGGGGCGGATCTCTTGGAGACACAGCCACGTGGGAGCGGTGGCTCAGGTCGGGGCCGGGGCCAGCTGCGGGTGCGCGACGGAGGGCCGCACGGGCTGGCGCCGGGCGGACGCGGGCTGGCGCGGGTCGGGATCAAGCCGGAGGGGCGCCTGCTCGTGGGGTCGAGGCGGGGCACAGTCGGAAGCGGGCCGAGCGGGGTCGCGCCGGAATGGGCGCCTGCGGGGCTGTTAGCGCCGTACGGGAGGGGTCGGCGATGGGTTGACGACTAGGGCGGTGGAGGGTGGCCGCGAGGAGGGGTGATAGGGAGTGGGATTGAAATTGGAGAAAGAAGAGAGGGGTCGGTTGGAGTGATGGTGTTGTGGTGGTTAGGTGCTGGTGTTGAAGAAAGGGAATATATGGTGTGGTGGGAAGTGGTTTAGAGTGTTTTAGGGAGAGAGTAAGCATCGTGGGGAGAGGAAATTGGTCAAGGGAGGGTTTTGAGTGGTTGAGAGAAAAAGAAGGGGGAATGGGAACGTGTGAGAGTGTGGCTGGGTAGTTTAGTTGTAGGAAATAGGATTTTAAGTTTTTATTTATTTATTTTTCTCTTCCTTTATTCCAACTAATATTTATATAAATAATATATTGGTATATAAATTCCAAGTAAATAAAAAATGTTCAGAGGATGGATCGAAAAACGGGATTCGGGTCGGGCTCGGGGTCGGATCCCTGGCACGGGATCGGGATGGGTCAACAATCAAGATTCGATACCAATAAATTTGAAATAATATTTTTTTAAATACCGAATAATAATAATAATATTATTACCAATAATCTAACTATGTTGCGATAAATCCAATAATTCACCAATAATCCGAAAATCCAAAAATATGGGTTTTACAACCTTCCCTCCTTAGAAAATTTCGTCCTCGAAATTTTAAAGATAAGGGCCGGGGTACCATCAAAATCACTTAGCCTTGATCAAGAACAGGATTTTAAATCATCAGGCACGATCGGATTCTAGGCATGGTCACTAGGTACAATGATGAAATATAGGCACGATCAGAATTATCTAGATATGATCTGAGATAGAGTTGGAATATTGTTGTTTGTCAAAAATCATTTTAGGCACGAGAAAATCTAGGTACAATGATGATCAAAAATAGGAGAAAATGACGTCTCATGAAACAGAAAAGGCAAGAAAGAAACGAACGTCAACAGTTTATTGAGAATGCAAAAATGATAAAATCTTTTGAGTTAAGGGACTAAAATTTCAGATCAAATTGAAATGTAATATAAGGTTTTATGACTAGGGAGAAGTCCACAAGTTGTATGATGGAAGGATAGCGAGGATGATTAGATTAATATATCTATGATTAGAATGTAATCGGATAAGATAGTTCCAATGAGGACTGAGTGATAATCAAAGGGAATAGAAAATATCATATCAATATTTCAAGGATCAAAAATAGGATATGCGGGAAAAATAACTTACAAAATAAAAATCTTATTTAATACACCCATGCAAAAATTCAATTTCAAACTTGCTATACTAGTTGAACTCTAAGTATCTAAAGAAAACTAAGACAACCGCCAAGATATTAAAACTAAACCTATTTGGAATCATAAATCATCTAAATCAAAATTACATCCGTCGTTATATGTAACGCATATGCCAGATGTATTTCAAATTTCAAGTATTTCTCTCGATCAAATCATTTACAGACATTAATTTCCCATTGTCAGCCAGTCTTCCAAAACTGACTACATCAAATTTACAATCTTCCCTTGCCATAGTAAATCCCTAGAAAATTCTTTTAAGTTGATCCATGCCTTAAAATAAAGAAATTTCAATTCTTGAAATCAATTGACAGAATTACAATCATTAATCAATTTTAATCTTTAACTATGCATCTATTAACCGTTCTCATCCAAACGCATTAGCAAAATACCACAGAATCCCAATCGTTCTTACCATAACCAATATGAGCCTCCAATGTTTGGTAAATTCAATTGCTCCTCTCCAAAGTTGTATGCCAATGGTCTTATCTCAATTTTCTCTCTGCTTATTCCTTCTCTAGAACCTATCATTCCATTTCTTGTGATATTTCTTTCCATGGTTATATCCGTCCCTTCTAGGTATATTGGTCATCTAATCCTAGAAGTTGATCCCAGTCAAGTGTTCCTTTACTTGATCACTATATTCACATGTTTTATATATATATCAAAATTCTTACCTCCTCCATGGGAGAACATTACCAATCCTATACTTCCCTCGCTAACTCTACCTACGTCTTCCTTAATCTTCGATAACCCTTCCTTTAAGCATAAAATTCAAAATCGTCTAATACTGCCATTTTAATGAGGTTTAGGCACTAGTGAGCACTACCAATGATTCTGGCCCAAATAAGTCACAAGCTAAGGTATACCATTCTCTCCAAACTAGCTTACTTAAGGTATTCTTCTACCTTTCTACCCTTTAGCTATCTAATATTAATTCCAAGGTCCCTACAAGAAATGAGATAAGTAACAACATATGTTTCCCCTGTATCTAGCTATTAACTATATACATATAGTCATCCACTATTTATTATAAAGCTAACCACAACTATCTTCAGCTTCCAGAATATGTAACTAAGATAATAATAATAATAATAATAATAGTAATAATAAGTAAAAGAATAACTCAAAAATATATATACAATGTATTAAGGTTGAAATAGGAAAGAGATTGAGTCAATAGAGGTTGATATTGTCCCAAATAGTTCTAGGAAAAATCAAGTACAAATTTTATAGAGAATAGAGCCTTTCTGGCTGTGATAAGAGATTACTGGAAATAGAAAGCTATTGAAAATACAAATCCTTTATTCAGACACAGTGAGAATAATTTGATGGTGCAAAAAAGACAACCATATTATGGGTATAGTTTCAATAATATTTGAAAACTCAAATATACCCGAAGTCACTTTGCCTCAAATTTATGCCTCGCCAGAGTGCACCAGACTGCAGTGAAATTTGGCTCTACAACTTGGATAGAAATAGGTTTTTGAGTATTCTATCAACTTATCCATTTCCTGGCTGAACAACATAGGGGATAAATTTGATGCATTTAGGACGTAGCCTCAATAATATCCAAAAACCTATCAACACCTGAATCACTTCAACTTAGAGTCTATGCCCCGCCAGTGCGCAACTAGCTGTAGTAAACTCGCAGTTTTCATAATTCAGACAAATGACTACAACGCAAATGTGTTAAGCCATATTAGGCCACTGAATATTTTCTCAACTTTGTCCATAAGAATTTCAAAGAAGTTTCCGAAAAATTCCAAACGAGTTCTAAAGTTCTAGTCATGATGGGGAAAGATATAGATGTACGTTCTTCTGGAAAGAAAAAAATTTATCAGGATAGTTGTGTGTTCTAGAAGCTCTTGAGATTTTTAGAGATTGGTTTGAAATCATGAAATTGATCAAACTTGATTATGGCTAATTGAGTTGGACATAAGATAAGATAGAAGTATCAGAGCTTCGAGTTGAGTTGAAGAAGCCAATGAGAATATTCTTGACAAATCACGTAAAGAATACTGACATTTACCAAAATTATTTTGAAGAAAATAATTTCTTATCTAATGGAAGTTTGAGAATTTGCTGGGTAAGTGGGTTAAAGAAAGAAGTAAGTCGTATTGATTCAAGGACGTCAGGTTAAAATGGTTTAGCAGAGCCAACAAGGGAAAGTTCAACTATTCAAAAGTTTTTCAATGACTTGAATAAAAATTAGGAATATAATGGAATCAATTCTCTGACCATTCGTGCTTCATGATACTCAAGCATTGAGTTTAAAAGCTGTCTAGGCCTTGAATTGATCAACAAGTTGCATAAAGAGAGTAGGGTTTCAAGTTGAGTGGAGGGATCAACAAAATAAAATATTTGGAATAACCTAGGAGGTAACAATCAATATTGGGATTATTTTTGAAAAATAATTCCCTTGGAAGATTCGTGAACAAGCTAAGTTGAACCAATTCTTTTGGTAATAATTAACCTTGGGACTTTATGGTTCCAGAAGAATTTGGTTCGGGATTGGTGCCGAGAAAGTCAAATAGAAATGAGATCAAGGCAAATAGTTGGATACGCTAATCGTAGAAGAACTTCGGGTAGATCAGAGTTTATTAGAGCGAATGGGTCTGGATTCCAAATAAAGGTAGAGAGATAAGATTTGATCAACAAATAGAGAAGTTGAAAATAGGTTTGCTGAAGAAGGAGATTGAAGAGTTCTAATATTGGTCCATAAATAGCAAAAAATAAAAATAAAAATAAAATATAGATCCTAAGGGATGCTAAAATCTGATATGGAAAGGAGATAATCCCAAAAATCATGGGACACTAAAAGATACAAAAATCTAGAAAATAAAATATGTGGTAACATATACCATCATACAATCGGCCTATGCTGGATAAGGCTTAGGATGCAAAACATATGCCAGGTAGCCTACCAGAATATAGTCAAGCAAAAATATTTATGTATATAATTCGGACCTATGTTGTGACAAATCAATGTTCTAGTGTTCTAATTGTTTCTAGGTATGTTTTCCTAAGTTGTTGTTTCATGGACCTGCATGGGCCACCACTAAAAACATGTCACGACCCGATCCCAAATAATTGGGTCAACCCGGATCATGCCCAGCCTACATCATTGTTGAGACGGCGGCAGTAAGCTGTATCCACTATTGCAGGTAATCACAACAACATCTATAAATTTGTCACAACTGAATATTCAAAAATTTAAAACTTTATTCAACATTTGAAAAATACATCTGGAATTAGAAAGACTGAAATAAAATGCTGAATTCGAATTAACAAAATTCTAAAATTCAAAACAAAAAATGAAAAATATCTAGCTAAGCGTTCGGCTCATCGGCCTCAGGTCCTGCGTCCTCCAATGGGGACTCTAGCAATACCACAGGGTACAGAACTGGGTCATAATAGCTGTTGTATAACAGCTCAGCATCCTCAAAATCCCCTAAAAATGTTATCTCCTGTCAGGAGGGAGCAAAGTACAATTCATGATAATCTAATAATTGAAATAATAATAGTGTTATGCACTTTTAAACAATTTGAAAATAAACAGTTCTCCAGCAGTTAAAACATTATGATGTGAATAGGCAATGAATATGACCGGATTGGGTTGTACAGTGAATGAGATGGCTTATCCCCGTGTGTATGAGGGGTAAGCTAATACTGTTCTAAATTATTACTTTGGATGTGGTCATACTCATTATACTACTCCCCCAGTACCCAACAGTCAATCAGTCAATGCTCTGAGAGAGAGTTCCGTGTTGCATCGTGGTTTAAACTTGCAATAAAATGATTATTAAATAATTGTAAACTAACACAAAATGTACTTGCCTTTGTTTATGACTGGAAATGGTGTTGGTTCCGGGAAGATGCTAAGTTCGTCTCCGAGATCCTACAGTTGGAGGACTTGACTTAGAACCATTGTGAAACTAAGCTAGGTGTGCTAGTTTGTCACGACCCGCACCCACTGTGAGGGTACGAGAACGTAACAACGCCCAGCCTACGCCGCAGTGTCGGCGGTAGAACGCTGTCCTAGGTCAATCATCTAACAAATAAAGGTACCTGTACAGTATATACACTCCGAATGGAGGTGACATAACAGAACAGTCTCAATCACATCTAAGGCAGATACAGGATAGTAAAGGTAGATAGAGAGATCAGAAACACAATGTAATACTAAATAAGAGAGAGAAAATCTAAGTGTATAAGATAACAACTCAAGAACATCCAGCTCAAAACAAGTCTCTAAATATAAACTACATCTCAGAACAACAACTGAAATCCCAACAACAATGCTGAAAGAAAACTAAGCCTAGCTATCTAGTCTAGACTCTGGGAGTAGCATCCTGTGCTGCAGCTGGGTCCTCCAGAGGAACCAGGTCGCAGGTGTCGTCTAATCCTGCTCCATAATAGGTGGTACATAGGGCCTCCTCCTCATCCTCTGTAATATTTTCAACAGGTCCAGTCAGGACAGGAGCGAGTACAGTACATCTCAACAGATCATAGCAGGTTAGAAAATATAATTATGCAGTAAAGTAAGATACATGAACTGAAGAAAAACAGTATGTAAACAGAGAGAGAAACTGTAATAGAATATCTACTATACATAGAGAGCTAATAGTGACTAGTGAGTCAGAGTAAAATATAAACATGTGAATGGCATAGGAGATTCATGACTACAGCTACGAGAGTGATTCATGACTACAGCTACTGGGATAATATTCACATGTCTATTTCTACTTCCCCATCCCCAATCGATACACAAAGATCTGTTCAAGTTATGTTAAGATTCGTGAAACTTCACATGGCTCATAAAATGAGTGATACGTGAAGGTGATTCATGATGGCTCTGTGAACATGAGAGTACATGTGTCACAAGCGATTCGTGAATCAGAGGAAGCATAGAGATACGTGATGATTCGTGAAACGCACAAAACATGCAGTATCCGATGCTCCCGAGGGGGATAACATCTCATGAAAAGATCCATATAGTACCAATCCGTGTGACCAACGTGACAGTATCAAGTAAAGTAATTTAAAGCAGGAAAATAATTCTAAGCAGGATATGAAATGATCAGAGAATGTACTCGCCTGGTATCTGAGTGTCCGGATGAAGTGTACTGTCCGAGGAGAGGTGTCTGGCTCCTAATCAGAACAGCATAAGTCACAACAAATCTAAAATGATAACGAGATGCAATTCAATGCATTCTAAATGAATCTAGGTCAATCTAGGCCAAAGTCAACTCCTGGTCAACTCTGGTCAACCCTAGAAGTCAAACTAGGTCAACTATGGTCAAACTAGGTCTAAACAAGCCTACACTAGTCTATCAAGTCCATACAACCTATACAAGCTGTCCAAGTCATAACACAATACCTATAGGCACACATTACTTAGCAAACATATATCCACATATATATTAGCATACATTTATATACCTAATAGGCCTATCCATTAGACATAAATACTCATATACATATACCTACATATAGGCTTAATACATATATACATATAGATATACATACACTATACATTACACATGCATGTTTATATGTAGATAGGGTTAGGAGGGAAGAACACACATATAGGCAATGTATACATATATAGGCTAGAGTGTGTGTGAGTGTTTGCATATGATATTATGAGTGTGTGTGTTTACATACATAAACCTATCTGTGTGTGAGTGAGGGATGATGATGTGATAATGTGTGTGTGTGGCAGGTTTGTGTGTGTGAGGGCTAGAGGGTTAGGGCCTGGTCTTTGTGTCATGTGTGTGTGCATGAAAGGAGTGTAAGTTAACTAGACTTTCAAATATCAGGTTTTAGTTCTATAAGAAATCCCAGTTTTTTTTACTATTGCTAATCTCAGTTTTCTGATTTACATTAATCAATTTTAATCATTCTCATATATATATCATTCAACACAAGTGCAGGTGGCAATACATTGAAGACATTGAATCTCATTCATAACATTTAACTAAACCCAGTTTGCATAACATTTCAGTTTTCATAGCATTAACTAATTTCAGTTTTTCTTCACAAAGGATTCAGGAAAATCCAATTCATTTCAGTGTGTGTGTGTTATGAATGTGTACAGATTTAACATGTGTATTAGAGTGTATAAGGGTGTCAGTTGGTGTCCAAGTGAAGGGTGTATGCAGTGAAGCTATATGTGAAGGCATGACAGGTAGTTTCAGTTCATGTGTGTGTAAACAACATATGTGTGAGTGTATAAAATGTGGGGAGGCAATGTGAGTGAAATAAATTAGGAAATAATTCCCAGGTTTCAGATTTCTGAAACTTATGGCAGGAAGTTTCCCCAACCCAATGCAAAAACCCAAGTCGATGATTCCCTTGTATTAGCACAGTCAAAGTGAACATGTACATCACTCATCAATTTGTAGGTGAACCCTATTTATCAATCAAACATCACAAAACAGGAAAAACGAAAATCAATTTCAGTTTTGAACTGAAATCGAAAGCTCAGTACATGAGGAATATGACTGCATATCAAACCACATTCGAAATCTCATTTTGAAACCCAAATCAAAACCAAATCAACCAAGATTCGAAACATAGTTAGAATGTATATAGGTAAACTATATTAGGATGTAAACATGTGAAAACTTGCAGTAAACTGAGCTAATTTGATTCCCAAAATTCGAACTACAAAACTGGAAAGCACTGAAATAAATACCCAGTTTCAGAAAATAGGGTAAATGCAATTTAATGATTAAAAACTAACTAAAATGCAAAGAGGTTGGTTGGTAAATGAAGATAAACATGTGCCCGTGTCTTATGGTCCAATTCGTGTCCATCACGATGCGACACAGCGCGTGTCCAAGCCTAAGAACACTAATCAAACACCTACAGTGCACAGGAATAGCACTGCATCGTGCACGCGTGCACGCGTGCACGCGTGTCGTGCACGCGACACAGTGTGACTCGAGGCTTGTGCTCACACAGGGGTGTTCGCCTAGGGTCACCCTAGGTCTGTGTCAGCCTGCAACGCGACACCGTGTCGCCGTGTCCACGCTAACAGCCCGTATCAGAGGGGACTGAAACTCGCGCGCAGCAGCTCGAGCGACCAGTGCACGAGCTCGTGCTCGCTCGACACGGAACAGGGACACGCGAGACTTGGGGAGGGCCGTGTCAGACACTGCCCCCACCCACGTGTCAAGTGGCGTGTCCCGAATCGCCGTGTCCAGAGTGCAATCCAACCCGAGTAGCAGGGGAAGCCCCAACCGCGCGTGCGAGCGTGTCCGACCCTTCGTGCACCCGACACAGACACTAAAACACCATGGACACTTCACAAGAATTAAAACATACACCTAGATCTACAATCATATTCAAAAAGAATTCAAAAATAAGACAAAAATATTCTTTGTGGCATTTCATCAAACACATTGCATAGCACACTGATACGTGTCCTGTTAGGACACGAATCGACACAGAAACTTAGGGATTCCTATTCCTATAGTTAGGTTAGGTCTAGGGATCCCTATACATGCAATAATTTCAGGATTCTATGGTGAGAACAAGAAGTTACCTCAAAGTATCAAAACTCTCAAAAAGCTCTTCAAAGAGGGAATCTCCACAAGCCACCAATCAATCAAATCGATTCAAAATCTGTGATTGGACTCCACCAACAGTAAGAGAGCAATGATTAGGTCCTAATGGAAGAAATTTCATTCAAAAAGGAGTCCTATTGATTAAACTAGGAAAGAAATAAAGGAGGCTTACCTACTTCCTTAAGAGAATGATGAACTATTAAAGAAAGAGGCTCAAATCCCCAAAGAGGCATTATATAGGCAAGGGGGGTCTCTTGGCTGGTCATAAAGTTAGGGTTAGGGTTTTTGGGTTTCATCCTATGGCTAGGATTGTATCAAGGGAAATAGATGGCCTAGAACAAGGGTTCTATCTTAGCCCTTAGCAAATCACTTAACCATGACTAAACTTGATTAACCCCTTAACCAACTCATCTAATTCTCAAAGTGGCTCACTAAGTTAGTCATGACTCACCTAGGTTAGGCTAACCATAAACACAAGGCAATAATTATATTAGTATTTAAATCACACCATTCAATTAAATTATTCAAAAATTCCTAATAAAATATATTAAATTCAAATAAATCCTAAAATGCCCAAAATAACTTCTAGGCTATAATGTACTAGTCAGACATCCTAATCACATGGCTAGGCTCTATGGTTACACTAGTCAAACACCAAAATCATAAGTCATGATCTAAAAATAGTTTTAAAATAATTAAAAATTACCAAAAATCATATTATCATTTAAATATCTTAATTAAATAAATAAAAATATAAAATTTCAAAATTACCCTTATTTTAGAAACTGGGTGTTACATAGTTGCAATCTCTAGTAGCAGATCTTAGTCAGATTTTAAGTTTGTTTATTTAATCTACTGCTAACGATTTACGACGCGTACTACATTGGTTCTCATTTAGTGGTGGATATCCAGTTTTTAGTTTTACTTGGAAAAATTGTCGTTATCGTTTAATTCGCAAAACTTTGTATTTTTAGTATTATACATATAAAACTACATTTTCTTTCAATGATAAAATGTGGGTTTTGTTAATTATCAATATTTTATTCAAGTTATTTTATCATAAAAAATCCTTATTTAATTTATACAAAATATTTAATAACCATTTATATAACTAAGCGCCTAATTACGAAGAAGATAAACCATCCAGAAAATAAAGAAAAAATCCTAATCTACACAATACAAGTCTACAGCGAAATAAAGTAGAAAACTGGGCTTATGCCCTTACAAACTTTACATAAATTAAATAAATTTAGAGTTTGCTGGTGAGTTCTGAACGCCGGGAAGCGGTCCATTCAGAAGGCCGAGGCCCTGCACTCAAAATATTATAAACCAGTAGCAAGTTCCAAATTATGTTTTAATTGTAAAATATGAAAATAAAGTAAGTCTCAGACTTGGTCCAATCGTCACAGTTAGCTAATGCCTCAACGTTCGGGTAAAACCGGTTTCGTTTGCATTTCGCTAGGGCCCACAGACCGGTATGGTTGTCGCCCAAAATCCAATTTAATAAATATTTCCGAAAACTAATTTAAAACTCATTTATAAAAGTTTTATAAAAATTTGGCAGCATTTCCTCTATATTCGGGATAACCCAAAACTGGAAAAATGCCCCGAAGCACCCTAATAAAAGTCACAAACCAGGGAACACCTAGAAATTAACTTCCAAACCATTTTACACAAAAACGAACTTCACAGCATAATTTTCGAAGCTTAATCGGAGCCCAAAATATAATCGAAAATCCCGAAATGAAATCGGAAACCACAGCAACCGAAAATCCAGAAAACACATTTCGAAAAAATCCGAAATAATCACAGAACATCACAAAAACGTCTCCAAAAAATCCGAAGTCACTACGTCTATCTAAAACCGAATTCCTAGGAGGGAATCGGGGACCAAATTCATCATCGACTACGAAAACGGGACGGGAATACGAAATTATACCTCGGGTGCTCGGCTAGAGCTCTCAGATGCAAAAATAGAAAAAGAATAAATTTTGCGGACTTGGAAAAAACCCCAAAATATGCGAACAGCACAGATCGGCCTCGGGAATAGCGGATCTGGTCCCACGAGTGCTGCGGACAGCGGATCGGGGCACAGAAACAATGGACGGAGCTCGGGGTGGCCGTGAGACGGATCGGAAAACTCGTGGGTCACCGGAAGCAGGGTGGGTGGGGCTCTCGGAGACACGGCCACGTGGGAGCGGTGGCTCGGGTCAGGGCCGGGGCGAGCTGCGGGTGCACGAAGGAGGGCCGCGCGGGCTGGCGCGGGGCCGACGCGGGCTGGCACGGGTCGGGATCAGGCCAGAGAGGCGCCAGCTCGTGGGGTCGAGGCGGGGCGCAGTCTGAAGCGGGCCGAGCGGAGTCGTGCCGAGATGGACGCCGGCGGGGCTGTTGGCGCCGCACGGAAGGGGTCGGCCACGGGTCGACGACTAGGGCGGTGGAGGGTGGCCGCGAGGAGGGGTGATAGGGAGTAGGTTTGAAATTGGGGAAAAGAGAGAGGGGTCGGTTGGAGTGATGGTGTTGTGGGGGTTAGGTGCTGGTGTTGAAGAAAAGGAATATGTGGTGTGGTGGGAAGTGGTTTAGAGTGTTTTAGGGAGAGAGTAAGCATCGTGGGGAGAGGAAATTGGTCAAAGGAGGGTTTTGAGTGGTTGAGAGAAAATGAAGGGGGAGTGGGAACGTGTGAGAGTGTGGCTGGGTAGTTTAGTTGTAGGAAATAGGATTTTAAGTTTTTATTTATTTTTTTCTCTTCCTTTATTCCAACTAATATTTATATAAGTAATATATTGGCATATAAATTCCAAGTAAATAAAAAATGTTCAGAGGATGGATCGAAAAATGGGATTCGGGTCGGGTGCGGGCTCGGGGTCGGATCCCTGGCACGGGATCGGGACGGGTCAACAATCAAAGATTCGATACCAATAAATTTGAAATAATATTTTTATTGAATACCGAATAATAATAATAATAATAATAATAATACCAATAATCTAACTATGCTGTGATATATCCAATAATTCACCAATAATCCGAAAATCTAAAAATATGGGTTTTTCAAAGTGTAACGAGTTATGAAATGTTTGTTTCCTGAAGTGCAACAAAGTTACGAGTCATTGGTTGCACGAAGTGCAACGAGTCGATATATGAGGCGATGCGTGTTATATGGCTATGTGAATGGTTATGTATTGTTGGTTGCACGGATTGCAGCAAGTCGTGAATCGTTTATTGCATCGGTACAACGAGTCGACATGGTATGTTACATGTTGTATGGCTATGCGGATGGATAGCGATATATTGAACGAGATTGAGTAATAACCTTAAGTATCGAGAGTAAATTGTTGCACGAGTTGCAATGAGTGAGATTAAAAAATTGCGGATGCGATAGTAACGAGTCGAGTTGGTCGCTAAGTCAAGTTTGAGTAGGCAAACTTATCAGTCTGCCGCATTGAATCGAGTTCGAGTAGGCGAACGTTTATATTGGCCGAATGTCGTGTTGAGCTTGAATAAGCGAATGTTGCGTGTAAGATCGATATGAACGCCAAGGCATGGTTAGATTTGAATGAATGTCAAACCTGAGCGAACGACCGTGCATGTTGGTCTAGTTATTGTACCAATTCGAGTAAGCGAACGCTAGAGCTAGGATCGAGAAGGATCGCCACGGGATAGTTAACTTGAAAAAGATGTCGGACCTATACGAAGTGTAAAGTTGAACAATGACTCAATTTCTGAGTGGTATAAGCATACCACTTAGTAATAGCTATGTTAAGCCGTTTGGTGACTTGTAATAAATTACGTCGAGACAAATATGTCGATTATGATAGGTTTGTGCTTAACGGGCTGAGTAGTGTGGAGACTCGAGTGGGAATGACTCAATAGAAATCGACGCAAGTATGATACGATGAATTTAGTCAACGATTTTGTGCAAAGTGTATCCATGGAAGATACATCGGATGAGGATTCGTTAAGTATAAGTCGAACGATAGGCTGAGCATAGCGAAGGAATGTTACGTTAAGGAAATAATTGACTCGGTCGAATTTGCATTGAGTTAAGTCGGTACAAAAGCTGTTCGGAACGAGTTGAGTAGGTACGGAGTAAAAGTGCAAACGAATTTGAGTTAGTGCGATGAGTCGGTAGCACGATTTGGAAGTACGAGTTAGGAATATGGGAATAGATATATGAATTGGAAATCGTGTCTCGATGATGGTAGTTAGTTACAACATAATGGATCTTAATGTGTGTCCAAGACTTGATTCGTATTCGAGTTCAGATAATGGCAGTGATTGCAACGAATTGGAGCTTATGAGAGAGGAAGATGTTAAAGTTATGCATATCGACGATGGTATTGAGGCGTATCAAAGACGATATGCAATAACTCGGGATACTCTGATCAAATAAACGAAAATTATGTTAAGCATTGTTATTGAATGAATAAGATGCAAGTTAAGTTGATGTTGGTTCAGATGAAATGAAAGTGTCTTGATTGTTTTGAGGATAACACTACAACAAAAAGACCTAATTAATGACGCTTGATAAGTGGATTTCATGACGGCCGACAAAAAATAGTCATCAAAGTTCGAAATACCTTTTTTTATGACGGTTTAGGCTAATTCTGGGCTTTTTATAACGTTTATAAAACAAAGCGTTATTAATAATTTAGAGCGGTGGCAAACTTGTAATATTTTTTAAGTTTAATTGTTGGCAAAATTCTTGCTATAGCCCGCCTCTCCCCCAAAATATTCTGGTCTTCTCCTTCTTCTCCTCATTTCTTCTCTCCTCTCCCCCAACTCCAAAACCCTAACCATAGATCCAAAATCTTCGAGGAGGGCCTTATGCTCCTCGTCGTCCTCCAGGACAAGCTCGAGGCCGCCGCGCACGCGATCCACAAGAACGCGAAGGAGGAGCGTTAGAGTTCTGCTCGTCCTTTTCTGATTCGTAGATAATGAAGAATTGGACTTTTTGTTGGAAAATGGAAGAGAAAGCGTGGTTCTTTGGTAACTACAGCTTCAATTTGTGTTATTATTTTGGTTTATTTTTTGTTCTTCTGATTTTTAGGGCTTTTTTTGGGGTTTGGTTAAACAGGCGGCGAAGAAGAAGAATGGAGACGACGAAGGAGTTGTTTTGGACGATGGAAAACATGGGAAGACGGAGGAGAAGAAGGAGGAAGAGGATTGGCAGTCCCACTCCAAGTGGCCCTACCCGACGGTGAGATTATATTTATATTTAATTGAGTCGCATATTATAAGTAGTTGTAGCTTAGCTCTCTTGTTTCTTTTGGTTTAGTTGCTTACATTTGAGGCAGTTGTATTATCCGATCAATATCCTATACTGGACAAAAGAAAGATATTTAGCACTTAACCCCTATAAATAAAATGGATAGGCATGGATCATATTTAGAAGGCTCTGGCACATAATTGACCAAATCTAGTATCAGTTACTATCAACATGGAGCCTAGTCCTCTGAATTCTTGAATGATGGTAATTAGCTGATATGTGGAATTCTAATCATTCTAAGCCACAACTGAAGCCCAAAATCCATGGTGAAAACTTTTTATAACCAATTTAATCCTGACACAAAATTCAATATGCACAAGTATACTGCTGCCGATGAAGTAAATCTTGGTAATGGACCTAAGTTAGATAAGTAGATCTCTGATCTACTTAATAGCAGGACAACTCATTCACATCCGAGGAAACCCAAGCTGGAAGTATGAATCATTTCCAAAAGAACAGCAATATAATTACTGGCCACTAAAGACTCCCTTGTAAAATATATAGAAAACTTTCAATCATATAAAAATCAAAACTTGAAGAGTCTATAAATTATTTTTACTACTGGTCACTGAAGAACCATGCTTCATTTTGCTCAGGAGGACGACAAGGCACGATTATTTCAGGAAACGGGATTGCAACTGAAACAGATAAACAACTGGTTCATCAACCAAAGGAAAAGAAACTGGCACAGTAACCCCTCATCTTCCACTGCAACGAAGAGCAAGCGTAAGAGGTGTGCCTAACAAAGCTTTATATCTCTTTTATAAACCATAGGTTACCTATTTCTTCAACTGAGGGGAAAAAAAGGTTCTAACAAAGAAATGCGATACAGGTAAGAACAATTGCAAAATGCAGTAGAAGATTGCGACCGGCTCAAAATAGGCCAGAGAGGAGCCATATCTGTTCCACTTTAGTACAGTTCGGTAAAAACAGATAAAACTGATACGAGGTATCGAAGAAGTTCATATTGTTTATAAATGGAAATCTGAAGTTAGTACAGCGAGGGCTCTTGCTGCAGCTTTTTATAGGGTATGTAGACATGCAGTGTTAGTGGTAGCATCATTGAATCCCAACTATAATGTAAGATGATTGCATACAGATCCCCCCCCCCCCCCCCGCTGCCGCCCAAAGTTGCAAACTTTGCAAGCCAGTACGTCGAGTACAGCACCCTAAAGGCATTAAGGTGCGTAATCAAGGACCTATTCTTTCTTTAGATAGGAATTGTAGCCAAAAGTTTTAATCCGTGCTGTATCTTGATTAGGCCAATCATGTACATTAGTATAACTAGCTACGTAAAGTACGACATTGATTTTTGTCCTAGTTTTGATTTTGTATTGTTTGTATCATATTGGATACATCATACCTGTACAGTGCTGCGGGACACAGACACAACTTTGGTTTTTGGAGTGTCCTTGTTTCATAGATGACTAAGATTGGTCCTTTGAGTAAAGTTTAGTTGGTGCGCAATATGTGCGTAATATTTGATCCTCGTCTTTATTTTTAAGTTTAGCAACTTTTTTTTTAATTTGTTTGAGAATAAGGTAAGAGCTCTAGCTCAATCAAAGGCTCATTGAATCGTAGGTTTAAAATAAGGATTTACCAAAATATGGTTTCAGCTTAAAATCCATCTTTAGGCTCTAATAGGCTCTTTTTTATTCTCTGCTTCATTAGCCAAGCTTAGATAAAAAACCAATCAATTAACTAGAGCTTGAGTATTGCTCTAAGAAGTAAAATTTAAGATGGTAAAGTATTGCCGCCACACCAATTTTGAACAACTTATCAAGGATATTCGAGTGTGTATATAGTATAGTATGGAGTATTGTAAAGCGAGCTATTAGTATAAATTGCATGAAGAGCCGATATTTACGGCATGCTGTGGCTCATACTTCGAAGCTATTTATTGTTTTTTGTTTTTAAAATCCTCAGCTCTAGAATAAAGTTGTCTAAATTTTTTCCTCTCCAAAGGGAACCATGAGCTCGGCAGTGTGCCCCCATGGACTCCTGGAGGTCTTTCTATTTCTTAAACTAGGGTTTAAGAAATAGTATGTGTGCTTCTTGTTTTGTGATTGCTCATCATTGAGTGATTCAGTTTTGTTGTTTATGGTAACATAGTATGTCTGGTTCCTGTTTTCGTGTTTAAAATTCAGATTCATATTAATCAGAAAAGAAAAGAAAAGGTTTAGTTATAGAACTTACGACTTTTAATATACAGTTATGATTTTATAGAACTCCTGCATCCAGTCCCAGGTTTAGATGATCGTTTGAACATTTTCTTAGTTGAGAAGTTCAAATTTATCTTAAAATTTAATTATTTTCATTTTCTGAACTTGCAATTGTGCTTAGTTCTGGGTATCTCATGGTGGACAGAACCTTCAAGATACATTAGCTCGCTATACAAGTTTAGATTGGTCATCAAAAGAGCTTAAGTGCTCTGGTTCAGAAGATGGTAGTCACACATTTGAGGTATAGTTTTTGAAGAATTTTGTGGCTATTATCTTTTCAGCTTATTTTGTTCCTTTAAAGAAGGCACATTCCTGGTTGTACAGGCAATTGGACTAATGATTGGCATGGAAGATATTTCACCAGAGAAGTAGTCGGAGTACCTGGCAGCATTGCTCAAGCCTCTATGTCAACAGGTGAAACTGGACTTTGAGAAAGGCGCCTATAGCTATTTTTTTGGCTATTTCCTTTCCAGTGGATGGTATCTTGTGTTATAATATGTACATGAATCCAGGTTGAAACCTTTCTCTTGGAAGCTAGAGTACAAGGACTAGAAGAATCTTCTGCAAAGGTTCTGAGTCTTCAACAACTTATTATGGCACTGAATGCTCTCAGCAAGGTCTTATTCCGATCTACAGCATTTATCATGGAAAAATGCATGTTGAGTTTTGTTTCTTATGCGAAGTCTATTGTAGCTAATCATTGTTATATCCATGTTTCTTTTAAGTAACAATTGCCTATGCCTTAATTTACCATTTCAAGTGTCTACCACATCTCATACTGCTTAGGTGAGCGATACTCTCTGAATTAATTTATTTGCTTACAATGTGGTTGCTTATCGTATAGGGCTTTAGTGAGCAGCTTGTCACAACTAGTCGTCCAGCAATCGACATCATGTTCAAGCAGGTAACTTGGAGCTGCTTAAAATCATTCATGCACACATTCAGCATTCTCAGGAGTAAAATCTAAATGATCTAATCAATGTGGGATTGTGATTATGGTGTACCATTTAAGATGTTTCAAAATATTGGTATTGAAACTTTCCTTAGTACTGACAAGTGTGCATATGGCTAATAAAGTTTTGCTTAATGGCTTTTGGGTTTCCAGGCATTGGATGTTCTTCTACAAATTCTCGTGGCTTTTCCAAATATCAAGCCCTTGCGCAATAGGATAAGTACTTGATGCAACCACTTCTTTCTTTCTGCAATGTCCAAATTCACCTTATCTTCAACCCGAACAAAATGCAGGTTACGTCCTTTCTTCACCGCATGGTAGAAATTCTAGGAGTATCTGTTTTTCCTTACCATTCTATTTAACCTTCTCTTTATAACTACATGACTCCTTGTAGTTGTTTGTTGTTGTGTACTCTACTACTGGTACCAGTAATGTGTCACAAGTTGATTTATTTTAATTTTAAAGTGTGATTTTATTTTTTTATTTATTTGATGTGATCTACTTATGTTAGGTATGATTGGGATGCTGCTACTACATTCTCTTTTCTCCAGAAGTATGGCCTTGTAGGTAATTTCTCATGCCATCACACTCGTACGAAGAGCATTACCTAAATATAGGCATTCTGTATGTTAACTTCTTTCTCATGAAGAATTTATGCAGTTCAGCATTTGGATATTAAATATGTATTATGAATTTGAATTGTTGGCAATAAGTATCAGGCTTTTGCTACTTCTGTAGTTGGAAGTATTATAATCTTGGGAGCTAATTCCTTATATTTGCTTGTTTTTTATCTTTTTCAGGGTTTTGCTACATGTTCTGTGGACAGTTTTGATGTGGCAAAGTTTTGATGTGGACAATTCTGGTAGTTGTAAATATATATATATGTATTTGGATATTCAATGTAATGAAGATGTTGATATGTACTCTATTTTGAGAAATGTAATAAAGATGGTGATATATAATGTTAAGTTTTTGGAATGTAATATATATTGTGCAGTATAGAGCATTATAAATATGCTAATTTGAATAGTATAAAGTGTTATAAATGTGCTGCATTGAGCCTATACATATTATCTATTCATGACGTTTTAAAATTGTTCTGAATTGTGCACTATATATTAACTATTCATAACGCTTTTATAGAAACTATTCATGACGGTTATTTTATGACGCTTTTAAAAAACATTTATAACACCCATTTTCATAACGATTTCTGTGGAAAAAAAGCATCATGGTTCGTCATTAATGACGCTTTTTAGCCGTCATTAAAAGGGTTTTTTGTTGTAGTGTAACCACAACGTTGACATTTTTGTCTTATGCGAGTGCAACTCCAGCATCGCACATGCGTCACGCCAAATTAGGACAAGCATTCCGCGTGAGCGCTGGTATGGTGATTCATACAGCAGGGATGATCAAACTTACAAGTCATGGCAAAATTGGATTTGACTTGTGGTTTGATGCGAAAGTTATTCGAGGATGGTTTTGATGAGTATGAAATGTGTCGAACTATGATCACGAATAGGTAAACTAGGACTTGAGGCGAGTAGATGTCATACGACTAGCAAAAATAGTCGACGGTAATACATGAGTGATTCGAGTAGTAATGACACGCAAGTGCATTAGTAATCCGAGCGGTACCTGCGCATCAGTTGCGCTGGGGGTAGATAAATTATGGATTTGGTAAATTATGTCAGATTGGATGAAGTCTCATAAGAATTGTCGGAAATTGATTTGGCTCCGTGATAAGGATATAGCATGGTTCATAGTAACTGTCCCTCGTTGATGATCTTCAATTATCTAGCGTAGTTTCGGGGCAGATGACCCTAGTAGACTCGATCGCCAAATCAAGTGAATATTGAAGACCGTAGGACGACCCTAAAGAAGTCGTATGAGAAATTACATCGATGATGAATGATAATGTAGTGCATGTTGTGGATAAGTCTAAGCGATTAAGTATCGTGTTTCAGAAGTTAGCGGGTAGCCTTCGACTAGATCGATATGGTCAGAAAATTTATGATTGATCGAATGAGTACACGAATATGCTTGGTTGGTTGACGATTGAATAGATATTGAGGAACATACTTAGCATAGAGATGCGGTAAGGCGATTGCAAGAATTCTGCAATACGCGAGAGCGACGAATAGTAGAATGACCCCAAGAATTGTGTCGTGGATCGGGATGTGTAACGGTTAGGCTATGTGTATTTGGGCACGCGATCTATGTTACGAAACGAACTAGTTGGGACTGATTCAAAGATTGAGTAAGGAATTCCTATTCGATCAAGAATCGGAGATAGGCATATCGTAAGAGACCTTGGGTCGGAAAGATTATTGCCTTTGAGTATCGTAGACTCAAGTTGACCTCTTGTGTCATGAAAGATTAAGCACGATGTCTGGATAAGTTACCTAGCGGAGTTAGCCCCAGACACGATACGTAGATAGTTCGAGAACGTAGATCGTGTTGGAATAGTTGCGTACGATGTATAGTACGGATGGTAGGCAAGGAAAGCTTGGACATGTTGGACTTAGTCCATGTCGTTAAGACCAAATGTTATGAATGACTAGATGAAAGACTTGAGTTATGTGAGAGATAGAAAATGGTTGGGCGAATAGGCATTACGGAGAATTGTTGCGATCGGATGCGCAATGACTTAATGCAATGCATGCGTTAGATGGCCAGCGAGAAACTTATGGGATCAAAGTAACGGTTTTGAGTTAAGTTATACGAAAAAATATTTGGGAGGATGATCGCATGTTATGGGATAGTATAGACGAGAAGTATTTTAGGAATAGGTGCTAAGATTTGACTAAGTCGAGTACGGAATGATTTGGTGCTTAAGGATTCAAGTTGAGCATGTTAGCTTTGTTCCGATATCATACAACTGAGCTTGGATAAAATGCATATATTGGTGGGATGCCTAAAATATGTGTATGATCCAAACTAAGTTGTATGATTCTAACAATAGTGGCACGAGATCGTGAAACGATCTAGCAGAACATTTCGTTTAAGTGTTAGTTTCGGTTTGAAGACGAACCTTCTTTTAAGTGGTATATTATGTAATGTCCCGCTCCGTACGGTGCATTATGATGAGTCGTTGACTCAAAGAGTTGCATTGACCCGATGAAGTATCGATGCAAATGGATGTAAGAGTTACGATGGCCGAAGGAAAGCTTTGAGTCGATTGGAATATATGAATCGAATCGATGCAAAGGATAAGTCCCGTTTGAGCAAGTGCTAATTTTAGTTGATCTGGTGTGCAGTCAATGCTTTTATGCTGGACGATAAGAGGTCAGCATTTTGCCTTATTCAGTAAAGTGTTCGCAAAACCAAATCGTCGCCTTACAATAGGTTCTGGCATGGGCACGGTAGGCCAAATTAATCAAATAGTTCAACAGAATGGCTAAGTCATGAATGTTAGCTGTGCAAGCAAGTTATGTAATCGAGCCACTTTAGCTCGGCAAAACGATAAGGCGTATCGGCTTAAGGTGGGCGGGTTCTTGACTCTCTCTCCCTATTCCTTCACGTCTAAAAAAATATATCCTTGTATGCGTAAGTTGCTATCAAATTAGCGAGCATGACTCGAACGATTAAAGGTCTTAGTATGTGTCGAACATTAAGATAGTACATTGAACATTTAACAATTAAAGCGACGTGCATCAAGTGTACGGGTCGCGGTAAGGCGGTGATGGCAGAACATGGAAGGGCAATATCGAGATGTGTATCACGTGTACGACTCCGAAAACATTGAACACTAGGCCTAGAGCACTGATTATGGCGTAAGGCGTGCCCTCGTGCACGAAATCTACGAAATGACTAAGTAACTATGGAACTGCTGTTATGCGAATAACTTATGAATGGAACACATTGAGTATAAGTACGAGAAGTCTAAGCTATTAGGCGTCGTGCATCAATACAAATGTGTTGGGGCATAATGCCAATGAAACTTGAGATAGAGATAACGGAATATGTTTATGGAACGTGAATATGTTTACGGAACGGATTATGTTTATGGAACGTGAGATTGGTTGGAATAATATGATTTTTTTTGCTATGGCGCGTATTGCATGGTCAATGGACTCGGATGGCCAGCGTACGGGTGCGACTTCCCTCGGATAGTTACGATCGGGGCACCGGGACCGTTCGGCCTAGGAGGGAATTATGTATAGTACTTATGGTGCACATTATTAGGACGGATTACAACTGGCCAGTGTTTTGATAAGCTATGATATCAGTAAGTTTGAGATCCTTCAGATACTGGGCTAGCAACCCGTATTGGAGAGATCATAGGCTTACACATAAAAGATGCCAAGTCTATTACGGTGCGAAACACCGTGACCTTCATGTAGATAAGGCCGGTAGGCTGAGATTAGAGTTGGGTGCAGGCGTAGGGCCTGCTACCCTTATGCATATGTCTAAGTATGGTTGGTTGGTTGTGTGAATTGTATGATTGCTTATGTAAAGTTCTAACCATTGCAGGCTTACAAAAAGAGATAGAGATGAGCACAATCACTATGTTTATGTTTATATTATGTCTAACAATATCTGCCGCAGGGACACGATATTGGACACATTTACGATAAGTTGCTATTCTTGGATATTGCCATGAAACTGATCCTAAGGCTAATTAGAAAGATCACCAAATAATGTTGCATGTTACGCTAAATTTACTTAGTGTTTGGTTTGGGTGCGAGTGGGTCTTAATCAATACAGCAAGGACGAAAGCACTAATCCTCCACTAGTCTGCTTGTAGGTTCAGGTTATGATCGGCTCGGGGCGGGGCTTGGCTTGGATGCGCCGAGACATGGAGTCCTTAGCGTTTCAAGAGGAGCTACCATATTGGCATTCGGACTTGCAATATGGAGATGTTCGGCCGAAGACTACTTGTTCGCTATAAAGAGACATAATATATGGAACAATATAATCCTTTATGAGCTAGGGAGATCATGAGCGTTGTAGCCAGTTGGCATATTGAGTTTTGCTATTCAAGCCTTTGTAACCATCAGTTCATTATTAATAAAAGAGATTCTTATTGTATACTCTGTTTTCTTCCGCTGCTTATGTTATCAATTTGAGATAATCTATGAGAATCTGTTATCTTACCTTGCACGATCGCAACTCCCAGCTCGTACGACATCATGCCCCAACAAGGACGATGATTTGGGTGAAATCTAGCAAGGACGAGCGATTTCTCGGGTCTGGCCGTGACAAGTATAAAACTATTTTTTAAAAACTTCTAATATTTAATTCAAAAATTGCCTTCCAAAATAGCCTCAAAACTTTTGTACTTATAGTGTGTAAACTCGATTTTTCGTCCAACTTTCAACTAAATTTTCAAAGATTTAGGGCATCTAAACTTAAACTTGTTCACAGGATTCGTAGTCGTATATGTTGTGTTTACGACGAACCAATTGGTTCTTGAATTGATCACAAGATGAAAAAGAAAAAGGGTGATAAACATAAATACCTGGCTTCGGTCGAAAATAGAGTTTCCTCTATTTGGGTTAGTCTGGCGGCCACTTCGGTGGTCGCACGGCTGCGGCAGGCGGTGCAGACTATCGGACTTTGCTTTATTTGGGTTAATCCACAAGGGATTGGGATATAGGATTGATGGGTGAAATTTATTGGAGCATAGGTTTGGTTTTGATGTGTTTTCAAATTCGACAAATTTAAAAAAATTGCAAAGCTGCATTGTGCGGCTTAGGGGGTCGGGGAAAGGAACTGCACTATTCTTGTGAACAGTGCTGTTGGTAAACATTTTCTTCTTATATATATATATATATATATATATATATATATATATATATATATATATATATATATATATATATATATATATATATACACTAAAGTTTAGCAAAAATTCCTAGAAAATTTTCAAAAATAAAAATACTTTTTCTGAAATATTCAGTACATAAACTTGTATAATTTATCTATATATGCATATATTATTGCATCTTACTTGCTACAAAAAAATCAACAAATTCGTATTTATTTAAAAATCAATCTTATATAAATTAAATAAAATACTAAAAAGTGTATTAAGTAAAAATTAATAAAAATTTCTAAAATTTAGAGGGTTTACATCCTACCCAACTTATAAAAATTTCGTTCTCGAAATTAAAAATAATCTTAATATCAAGAATACAAAATTTAATACAAAGGGAGAGCAGGTATGTTAAATTGTAACTCGATTTTCGAAAAGATGGAGGAGTAGTTATAAATGGCATCCACATTGGCTCCATATCTTACAAGATAAGGTATTCTTGGTTCAAGAACCTACCCAACTTATAAAAGTTGGCTACTCATAAACCTTGTCGTTACAAGACTTCTGAGAAGGACCATTTCTAAATAGTGGCACGAGAATATTGGGCATTTCTGACCGTAGTCACGGACTCTAAGGAGCCAGGTATCCCTATGGTGTTCTTGGTTAATAATATTATATAAAAATTTTACTGATTTAACATTGCTCAAACATAGTCATGCTCAAGCAAGGAAGTAGGAATTGTATTGATTGAAATATAACTGGGACGAAATGGTACAGAGGGACTTCATATTTAATTAATCTTGGGTTTAATCTATAGTGGCTGGACAAAATCTCATAGAATCAATCTAAACCATCCCTATTAGGTTAGGATAACATAGAATAGGTTCTAACTCAAGTGGTTGGGCTAGTTCAGAGTCGGGTTGGTTAAATAGGTGTTGTAAGTCTGAAGATGTGCCTTCCATGACTTTTTGTGTTTAAGTAGCACACGAGAACTCAATTGAATAGCACACTAGTGGCATATGCGTAGTTTGCTTCGAGTAGATCACAACCATATATTGGGTTGAAAGATTTTAGTCGAGGTTGGGTCTCTAATTGAAGTCAGAAGTACATCAGTATTACGGTTAGGGTTATAGTTGGCCTTTTTTACTCAAAAGTCGCATTATAAAAATAGAGTACAAGGAGACATGTTTGAGTGATACATGATATGCCTAGATGAATATGTACTCATCTAGGTCTTGCATATAAAATTTGTTGGAAGACAACAGCTAGTATTATGCTCTGAATATCAATGTCACAGTAGGGAACACCAAATAATTTAAATAGAAAGTGGGTGTTCATGAGGTACTAATTTATCATCCTAGTGGGAACCAATTTATCCTAATCAATCGGTAATCCTAATAATCCTAAAAATTAGAGGGGCTTGCAATCTATACTCTCCAGAAATGCCTTTTTTGAAATATAAAAATAAGACACGATACTATGATAGAAGGGAAGTTGAAGAATCAAGGTCGCGGTCCTTGTATCTTGCTTGTTGGAATAATCGTACGATAAAATAGAATGATAGGCAATACAAAAGAAAAGTCAAGTACAGAGCTCGTACCATAATTTTGGTACAATTGGAAAAAAATGGTTGTACATATCATTCTTGTTTCAATAATGACACATGAACCGAGGGGTCGTGTGTTTAACTCTTCTTATGGCATATACAAGATTACAGTCAGTGGCAATGACTTCTATGGTCCGTCAAGAATTACCTTCAACGACTTCTAGAAATGATGAGTCAACTATATTAAGCAGCATAAGTAAGCTATTAAGGGTGTTGCTCTAATATCAACTAGCGTCTTAACGATAATGGCATATCTAGGATAAAACTTGTTGTATTTCTACTCTCGAGATGATTATTTATGTGATGGCTCTATGTTGTTACTAAAGATCTACAAATCGTCTAATCAACCTGTTTAACGCCCTAGTCCCAAAATATGTAGGACTAGGTATGTAGACATGCCAGTCGTATAATAAATATACGTAAGCTGTAAAATACAGTAAACCATGACAACTAATCTCATCCACAAAATAAAGAATAATGATCTCATAAATCAACTTGTCATTATACAAGTCGTTGGACGGTGACAAATCCACTACCAACCATTTTAAATGAAAAGTAACATACAAGGAAAGAATGTGTAAAGTAGCTAAGACGACCCAAGAGCAATCATCTTCGATGGAATAGAAAAGATTGCGGATTTGGCTAGAAGACCTGCAAAAAATCACAAACACACCTGGAGAAATCACCAGGTCCTCAGAGGGACGTAACAAGATACATGAAGAACATGCCATAATACTGAATATAAATTGCTTAATAGTAAGTATAAGTCGGATCGTAACATGGCCCAATATAGTATTCGGGCCACAACAAGGTTCAGTACCTTTTCATCGAAGCAGTGAACCACACCTACAACTAAACAAAGATAAGGTGTGGCAAACTAGTCCACGACAAGTTACTATTCCAAGCCACAATCAGGTATAAGTACACAATCCAAGAGTACCTATACCTAACGGATAAGGTCACCTAACCACTCTAGGTGTAATGAAATCGAGAATAGTGCATGGTCACATTACCTCCAAATCAAGTGAAGATAAATAGTACCTTAGTACCGAGTCTAAATATTATATACCATTCTTCAGTATCAAGAGAGTCTATAACATATAGTCTACCTATCGTTCCTCAGTAGCGAGCGAGTCCACGATAGATAGGGAGGAGGTCAACGCCCAGTTGTATTCTCCCCACCCAATGTCCTAACTTTAATAACTACTAGTCTTCTATCATGCAATCCTATTAGTAGTTATAGCCTAATGCTCATCCTATATGTGCCGCTAGCCACTCAGTACATAAGTCCAAGATCTATATACGACTCGTGGCATACATGTGTCAAGGCCAATGAATGCAGGTAGTAGCTTAACTCTAGGTTTAATGAGCAAAGAAATAATTAAATAGCAGGAAATAGACTTGGCAGTAGAATTGCATCTAAATATAATAAGGTAGCATAATTTATCTTGTAGAAAAGTAATAATAAATAAATAAATATGTACAGTATAATGAGTAAAGTAAATAAACAGCAATGGCAAGGTATCTTGTCTGGTGTGATGGCTGGTGTTGTGTGATGATCCGACAAGTCCTATTATGTCCAATAGCCGAGGTCGACATGTAAGGGTCCGAATTTTACGAGAAATAGAAACGCACAATCAGTCGAGTTCAATGGTAATAATCGAGGAGAATTTATGGAGATAGATACATATACTAATTTTTAGAAAATATTTATATTATTTGAAACTAGACTTTATTAGTCAAAATATGTTTTAGATAAATACAAAAATCTAAAAGAAATCATTTTAAATAGAAACTCTAAGTTTGTAACATATATATATATATATACTATGTTTCATTAGTAATATTTTAGCTAAATATTTAAAATACTAGAAAATTATTTTATAATTTGAAATAAATAAAACTATATATTTATGGGTCAAAATATTTTTGGATAAAAATCTAGATAATTTATTGTAGGGTTAAAACTTAATTTGTCAAAAAAAATGATTCAGGTTAAAAGCCATATGCTAAAATAATAAGATTTGTTTAGGCTCCTCAATTTAGGAATAAGTATAGGTCCAAATCTACAATCTTTTGTTACAAATATTTTTTTAAGAAATTTTGTATATAATAACAATACTTTTTACAAAATAAAACTGGTATTAATAACATTAATAATCCTATCTTAATACTAATTATTAGTGTAAACACACACACACACACACACACATATATATATATATATATATATATATATATATATATATATATATATATATATATATATATATATATATTATATATATATATATATATATATATACATGAAGAAGAATCCACATCCCCTCACTTTTGCATCCCATAAGCATCCCCTCTTTCACACCCGTTAGATCTTGTTTAAGCTATATATATATATATATATATATATATATATATATATATATATATATATATATATATATATATATATATATATATATAGTAATTCTAACAAAATAATAACAACTTATAAACAAACAGCAGAAAAAAATTATAATAAAATAGTAGTCATCTACTCTGTTGTTGCCTCCTCGTAAACCACACAAAAAAATAAACAAGCATAAGAAGGAGCAGTAGAAGAAGAGAGTCATTTGAGAGATAGAGAGAGAGAGAAATTCGTTCGTGAGAGAGGGATGACGGAAGAAGAGGGGAAGACAGCACGGAAGAGTAGATGAGACGGAGAGGGGGGTTATCGGGGCTGGTAGCACTCAGTGGGTAGAGTTCGCTAGCGGGTGGTCGCACGGCTCACGGAGTCGATACGGTCTGAGCACGAAGGTATCCAGCAGCGCACAATTTGTCATCGGCGTCTACACACGGCAGGGGGTGGACATGGCCTCCAAGGACAGAGCCGGCAGATCTGGGCGCTAGCTTCAGAACGCTGCCACTGGGGATGCAGTACTGCAGGCAGAGGTCAGGTAATAATTTGGGTTTTGTTTGGGGTTTTCTATTAGTGACGGTGGTGGTCGAATTGGCGGTGGTGGTAGTGGTCGTGTGTAGGGGGTGGTGTTGGATGGCTATAGCAACCTAGGTGTTGTTGGCGGTGGTGACGGTAGTCGGGGAGCTGGTAGGAACAGTCTGTGAAGGGGTGGCCAAGGTTGTGTGGGTTTCTGGTGATGATGGTAATGGGAGTGGTGGTGCTTGGTGGTGGAAGGGCGGTGTTGTCGCGGCCAGGGGCAGGGCCGAGGCCAAGAAGGTGTAGTGGTGGGCGAGGGTTTTGTCGGGGGCTAGTTGGGTGGTTTGTTGGTGATGGCGAAGCTTAGGTTGGTCGAGGTGGTGGTGATTACGCTGGGTTACGGGAGAGGTTGGTGGTGGCGATGGTGCCTACCAGAGTCGAGGAGTCGGTTTAAAGTTAGGGTTGTGTCAAAAAAACTTTTGTGTTGTGTCCTGCAAGACAAAGACGGAATCGGAGTCGTGTCCGGTGTGTCAGACTTGGAGGGGGTTGCAATGTATTTATATCAAAATTTGACATATTGGAAAGACACCCGGAGTCGGACCAGAGGCCGTCGCGGCTGACACGATAGAGTTTTTAATAAACTTATCGACCGTAATTCATACAAAAAAATTTGGAAATTTAAAATCTTCCTCAATTTCATTTCATATCCTCAAAAATATGCATAGTCATAAACCCAATAAGTCATAACTAATCTCTTGACTCTTCCAAAATCAAAAATCAACATCAATTTGTTTTTCCAATCTTTTATAGATTCTATCGATCCTCTTGTGAATACCACCTAACAATCTCAAAATAAAATATAAAAAAAATTTAACTATCTTTCAAAGTTTGTAATATTGCTACTACCCAACTTAGAATTAACTAATTATTCACACAATATCGTACCTTTAGGAAAATAGGGTTCCTCTATCCTTAAAGTATAAAAATACCTTTATAACTCAAACAAGATCTCTAATGTATACGAATTGCTAAGGTAATCCTTCTCGCCATATGATTGACCTATGGGGCATATACTAGTGTAGTGATCTTTCTAACTTCTATCAAGCACAGGAAGTAAGGATTACGGTATAAAGAGTTCAAGCAAAAGGCGAATCAAGAAAGTTGAACAAGAGTTCGAAAATTGGAATCAAAGAAGGAGATCAAGAATTTGGATGAGATTTCTATACTCTAATCCTATATGCAGGCCCGCTCGATGCAGTAACGTACCGAAATGACAAACTCGATCTCCATGGGCCACCATAAAAATATGTAATGTTCCAGTCACAAAATATGCAGGACTAGATACATAGATATGCTAGCCATATAATAAATATACATAAACAGTAAAATACAGTAAACCATGGTTACTAATCTCATCCACAAAATAAAGAATAATGATCTCATAAATTAACTTTGAATTGTCATTATACAAGTCGTTGGACGGAGACAATTCCACTACCAACCATTTTAAATGAGAAGTAAAATACAAGCAAAGAATGTGTAAAGTAGCTAAGATGACCCAAGAGAAATCATCTTCGATAGAATAGAGAAGATCACGGCTTTGGCTAGAATACCTACAAAAAGTCACAAACACTCCTGGAGAAATTACCAGGTCCTAAGAGGGATGTAACAAGATATAGGAAGAATATGCCATAATACTGAATATAAACTACTCAATGGTAAGTATAAGTCGGATCATAACATGGTCCGATATAGTATCCATACCACAACAAGGTTCAGTACCTTCTCATCAAAGTAGTGAACCACACCTACAACCAAACAAGGACAAGGTGTGGCAAACTAGTCCACGATAAGTTACTGTTCCAAGCCACAATTAGGTATAAGTACACAATCCAAGAGTACCTATACCTAACGGATAAGGTCACCTAACCACCCTAGGTGTAATACAATCGAGAATAGTGCATGGTCACATAACCTTCAAGTCAAGTCAAGATAAATAGTACCTCAGTAGCGAGTCTAAATACTATATACCATTCCTCACTATCGAGCGAGTCTATAGCACATAGTCTATCTATCGTTCCACAGTAGCGAGCGAGTCTATGATAGATAGGGAGGAGGTTTTCACGCCTCGATCCTGCTAGGGTCATTCATCCTCGCTTTGATCCCTACGGGATTGTTCGTCCTTACTAAGGCGTGATGCCATGCAAGCCTAAGTTGCGCTTGCACCAGGCCAGTACTTGCACAAAACAACTGGACAAAGCAAAATACACGCACACAGCATTTATAAGCCAACATTGGAGAGAGAGAGAGAGAGCTTTGAATGAAAATAGTTCTTTTATTGATAAACTTGATAGGAAATACAAGTACAAAGCTTTACAAAATAAGATTGCTTCATCTTTGCTACATGATTATCTTTAAAACTCTCTTTTGAAAATAGTCGCAATGCCCATACATGATATCCCTTTATTACATGCTTGAAATATAAAGACATCTTCAAATGAAAAGGAACTTGTGACGGGACTGGAAATGTAAGATAGTTTCGAGGCAATCTACAGCTCTGTTGGGCTAGACGAGCTTTAGTGCCTAACTTGAAATCACCTTATCTTCTTTGCTTTCTGAAAGGATGCCCACAACGTGGGTCAGCACACATCATGTACTGGCGAGCGGCTTTTTGTCGAAACTCACAAATATCTGCACTAATTCAACATGTGAAGCTACATATTTACTAGTTCTCTTTCTACTTGTCTAGGTTCTTTTTAACAATTTATAAGAAACATGACAGAAGAATATTTTATAACCAACTTACCTATCGCCGACAGTCATCCCTGCACAGGACAGGTTAGCACAATTTGCATATGATATAAAGGTATACTGTTTAACTCTACATCACTTGTTAGGTTGTAATGCACTCTGATTTCATAAATATACCTAACTATATGTTGGTCCACGGGTCGTTTCCCGTGATTAGCCGCTGTGACACATGGGTTCAGCTCATCGTTATTTGGACATTGATGCGACACCTGAGGTTTCTTGTACCTCGAAATGTCTCGACAATCTCCTCCAGGCCGAACGATTCAAGGCGCCCCTAGAACCGCCTGAGAGATCTAGTTTTCTTGTGTACAAGTTGTCCAGGACCTATGCATACTCTGTAAGGCGACTGTTATGCAACACATGTATTTATACTTTGCTTTGGTTTATGACAGAGCTATAGCTCCTAGCTTTGGCACAATTCTCTTTGTTGTGGCAGCATGTACAAGTCCGTCTGTACACATCCAAACATTTGAAGCATATTCATAGGCAACAGATATTATTCATATGGAAATAGATAAAATGGCAACATATAATCCAGTATATAATTCAATTCATTATCTTCTTTTTATCTTTTGTTATTGTGGTATCGTTGATCGTAGGGACGAGGCAACAGAGTGCACTAGAGATCATTTTTATTAGGGCATACAAATAAATGCAAGTCCGGTTAGAGCAACTCACCAAGATGAATCTTAGTTAAGAGAATGAGGGACTTCACGTGTCGTTCACATTCTGTGTATGTATATGCGTCCTCCTATATAGGCACCAATATTTGATTAGCATACTTCGGTCTCTTTCTCTCAAGATTCGGAATGAATGCAATATTCGATGAAAGCGAACAATGAAAACCAATCATCAAAAACCAACACGAAAATGCATTCAACAAAACCAAGCAGTGAAAGAAAACATCCAACGAAAAATATTGGACTCATTTCAATAGAAGTCGATCCATCATTTGGAAAGGTTCATTGCATTTCATCCCTGATCAATCGATACCGGCAATGGTTCCCCAAATACTCAGTTCGAGACTGAGTTAGCAAGCCGTGGATATTACATAGTGGACCACGAGGAGCGGGGCACTACATAATAACCCACTGGAAAAAAAAGTTATGTCCTCAAAACTTAAGAAATAAACTCACCTCCACTAGAGTCACCATCTGTATCAAGTAAGGTAGAGAGATTGAAGACACGAGCATTAGCAGCAACATTCCACAACTGCTAATTATGTGGGTTGTCTCTGATTTGCGGTGTGTCCCTCAACGTCCCACGCTCCTCTGCATCATTTCGATTTCTCTTTGGACAATTTCTGATGGCGTGACCCTGCTGGCCACAACAGAAGCTAGCTTTGCTTAAGAAACGACAGGTTTCCTTTGTGTAACCCTTCATGCCGCAATAGCTGCATTCCAATGTTTTCGTGCGATAATTATCTGTGGTATGGCCATAACAGTACACATCTAAACATTTGAAGCATATTTATAGGCAACAAATATTATTCATATTAAAACAGATAAAGTGGCAACATATAATCCAGCATATGATTCAATTCATTATCTTCTCTTTATCTTTTGTTATTGTGGTATCGTTGATCATAGGGATGAGGCAACAGAGTGGACAAGATATCATTTTTATTAGGACATACAAATAAGTGCAAGCCTGGTTAGAGCAACTCACCAAGATGAATCTTAGTTAAAAGAATGAGGGACTTCACGTGTTATTCATGTTCTATGTATGTCTATGCATCCTCCTGCATAGGCACCAATATTTGATTAGCATACTTTGGTATCTTTCTCTCAAGATTTGGAATGAATGCGATATGCGATGAAAGCGAACAATAAAAACCAATCATCGAAAACCAACATGAAAACACATTCAGTAAAACCAAGCAGTAAAAGAAAACATCCAACAAAAACTATTGGACTCATTTCAATAGAAGCCGATCCATCAGTTGGAAAGATTCATTGCATTTCATCCATGATCAATCGGTACCGACAAAGGTTTCCCCAAATACTCAGTTCGAGACATAGTTAGCAAGCTGTGGGTATTACATAGTGGACTGCGAGGAGCGGGGCACTAAATTCAATGCCTAATTTTATTCTCCCTACCCTATGTTCTAACTCTAATAACTACTAGTCTTTTATCATGTAATCCTATTTGTAGTTATAGCCAAACGCTCATCCTACATGTACTGCTGGCCACTCAGTACACAAGTCCAAGATCTATATGCGACTCGTGACTTGTGGCATATATGTGTCAAGGCCAATGAATGCAGGTAGTCACTTAACTCTAAGTTTAATGAGCAAAGAAATAATTAAATAGCAGGAATTAGACTAAGCAGAAGAATTGCATCTAAATATAACATGGTAGCATAATTTATCTTACAGAAAAGTAATAATATATAAATAAATGTATGTAGTATAATGAGCAATGTAAATAAACAGCAATGGCAAGGTATCTTGCCTAGTGTGATGTCTGGTGTGGGGCGATGATCCGACAAGTCCTATTTTATCCAATAGCCAAGGTCGATGTGTAAGGGTTTGAATTTCACGAGAAATAGAAACACGCGATCGGTGGTGATAATCGAGAAGAATTTATGGAGATAGATACATATACTAATTTTTTAAAAATATTTATATTATTGAAAACTAGATTTTATTAGTCAAAATACATTTTTAGATAAGTACAAAAGTCTAAAAGAAATCATTTTAACTGGAAACTCTAAGTTTGTAGCATATATATATATATATATATATATATATATATATATATATATATATATATATATATATATATATATATAAACTATATTTCATTAGTAATATTTTAGCTAAATATTTGAAATACTAGAAAATTATTTTATAATTTGGAAACTATATATTTATGGTTCAAAATATTTTTTGATAAAAATCTAGAGAATTTATTGTAGGGCTAAAACTTAATTTTTCAAAAGAAAATAATTTAGGTCAAAAGCCATATGCTAAAATAATAAGATTTTTTCAGGCTCCTCAATTTGGGAATAATTATAGGGCCAAGTCTACTAATCTTTTGTTACAAATAATTATTTAAGTAATTTTGTATATATAATAACAATACTTTATAAAAATAAAAGTTGTATTAATAACATTAATAATCTTATCTTAATACTAAATATTTGTAAACATATATATATATATATATATATATATATATATATATATATATATATATATATATATATAGTAATTCTAATAAAATAATAACAACTTATAAAGAGACAGCAGAAAAAATAATAAAAATAATTTATATTAATACAGTAGTCATCTCCTCTGTTGTTGCTTCCTCGTAAACCACACAAAAAAATAAACAAGAACAAGAAGAAGGAGCAGTAGAAGAAGAGAATCATTTGAGAGAAAGAAATTCGTTCGTGAGGGAAGAAGAGGGGGAGAGAGTGCGGAAGAGAGGATGAGGCTGAGAGGGTGGTTACCAAGGCTGGGTAGTGCTCGGCGAGGGCGAACTTTGTCGGTGGGTGGTCGTACGGCTCACGGAGTCGGCATGGTCTGGGCGCGGAGGTGTCCAGCGGCGCACGATTTGTCATCGATGTCTGCACACGACGTGGGGTGGCCATGGCCTCCAAGGACGGAGCTGCCAGATCTGGGCACTGGCTTTGCCACGCTGCCATCGGGGATGCGATGCTGCGGGCAGCGGTCAGGTAATAATTTATGTTTTGTTTGGGGTTTTCGATTGGTGATGGTGGTGGTCGAATTGGCGGTAGTGGTGGTGGTCGTGTGTGGGGGGTGGTGATGGATGGCTACAGCAACGTAGGTGTTGTTGGCGGTGGTGACGGTAGCGGTGATGACGGTGGCGGTGGTCGAGGAGCTTTTGGGAACAGTCTGTGACGGGGCGGTCGAGGTGGTGTGGGTTTGTGGTGATGATGGTGACGGGGGTGGTGGTGCTTGGTGGTGGAAGGGTGATGTTGTCGCGGCCAGAGAAAGGCCGAGGCCGGGGAGGCAAGTGGTGTGCGAGGGTTTGCTGGGGGCTAGTTAGGTGGTTTGTCGGTGATGGCGAGGCTTAGGGTGGGGCTGGTGGTGGCGATGGTTTCGACCAGAGTTGAGGAGTCAGTTTAAAGTTAGGGTTGTGTTGGAAAAAAATTTATGTCGTGTCTTGCAAGACACGGATGGAGTCGGAGTCGTATCCGATTTGTCGGACATGGAAGGGGTTGCGATGTATTTATATCAAAATTTAACATATTCGAAAGACACCTATGGTCAGACCCAAGACCGTCACGGCTGACACGATAAAGTTTGGACACAGACACGATGCACGACACTTGTGAAAAATTTTGGTGTATGAAATTTCTATGGGAAAAGAGCCATGGGCTCTCCTTATATAGGAGGTGAAGACCCCCGATTGGATAAGGACTATGATCGATTAAATCCCCGCTAGATATTCCACTATTTAATTCAAATCGGATTAAAACTAACTCAATCAAGCCAAATCCAATCTAGATAAGACATATCTTTAATTTAAAACCTATTTAAAATAAAATCAATAAAAATCTTTTCCATTTAAATCATCATAATTAATTAAATATTAAATCAAACAAAATTTCAAAGTAATAAAATAATGATAATAATTAATGTCAAAATTTTAATATATGTATATATATATATACATGAATTAATTTTAGGTACCTCGTGCAAATATTTACATAATTATAGTTTCCGAATTACTACTATATTGGAACAATAAAATAAAATAACCTTTATATATAAATAATATAGTTTGGCAAATATCATGCTAGCACTTTATTGCAAAAATATTTATCTTATGCTATTTTGAAACAAAATATATATTTCTATATTTATAAAAAAACAATAATAACTTATTATGTATCCGAATAAACAATTATTTTGTATTTATGCCTTTACATATTCGCACTTGACATACGATACCAAAAATAAGCCAATAGTAAAAAAAAAATTAAAAATTATAGTGAAAATTTAGGGGGTTTACAATATGTACCGGATTATTCTAGCTGGTAATATGGCTGGGTCGATTAAAACATCAATCAAGGTTGGGATGAAATAAACAGGAAATACTCAAAATATTTTCAAGGACGGTATGAATCCAAGCAGGATGCATAGGATAGAGTTTAGATAAAATCAGAGAACCTTATACCTCTGTAATCATGTCATTCGAAGTTTGTCCCGCCAGCACACTTCTTGCTGTAAAACTTCTAAATCAGTAATTTAACGGATGGCAGCAGTGTATGTCTACCATGTCCATCAATATAGATTCCCAGACTTATCTTTGGCCTAAACCCGTGAGATGTTTTTGAATTAACTTGTTACAGAAATGTAGAAGAAGAGACCAGTAAGGATATGATTCAAGTAGAATTTGATAAACATATGTAGCCATGATGTTGTTATCTAAAGTCCTGCCTCGCCAGTATTTCTCTGGATACAAAAACTTTGATTCCATAATACAAGGATAAATATAATTTCTCAAACTTTTCCTTAGACCAATCCGCAGGATAGATTTTTAATATAACGAAAGGAAACAAGAAGGATTTACTCAAGAAGCTAGCAAATAAGTGATTTAGGCCATCCTAGGAATGGTGGTAAAACATAATCAACTATATCCCTACTCGAAAGAAGAGAATAATCCTATAACCTTAGATTTGAAGAATGCGACAAAATTTGAAGGGTGAAGGAAATTTTTGGTCATGGTATGGTTTAAATAATACGAAAAGAAATATTAAGTTTTTATGGAAAATCAAGATAAGAAATAATTAGGTACTCCTATCGATGGCACAATTTCTTGAGAAAGATAGTATAATAGTTTCAAGGCCATCGTGTGATCAGAGAATTGACTTTAATCATTTGCAATTCCCAAATTAATCTAAAAATAACGATAATGGATCTATGTTTCGGAAAAGGGGGTAAGTAACTCATAATAATGCATAGCTAGGCTAATGACTAACTAGTTAGGGGGTGGCTTAAATATCATATCGTGTCTCAATAGCAAATGATGTAAGAAATGATGTGTACTAGATAGTGATGTACTTAGGGTAATAACTGTTATATTTTTATTCTCAGGATGGGTATCTATCACAGCGGTGGTGGGTGGTTGTCCCTCTGGAAGTATGCTGGTATGCTGAGTTGGGATATGTTCAAGCTGTTGCATCCTTTCTATCGCATCATTGTTTTTTGGGTAATCTTTTGATCAGTGTTGGTCGAAGCCGCAACCTAACACAGGCCTAACCTCTTGTGGCAACTATTCTGGATGTGTCCCTTCCTTCCACAGAAATAGCAGACAGGCTTCTCCCGAGTCCGGTATAGTCCTGATCCCTGCTGCAGCTGCGAGGTCTTGTGCCTCCATATATAACCTTTAGCTTGGTGATAATTGGAACTGCAAACCATATACTGCCCCAATCAACAACTGTAATCCTTCCTAACATGACCCTCCCTATGGCATAATCGACATGTAGGGAGCTTTTTATCGAGATATGGTGAGGTTCTAGGATATGGTTGTTGTGCTTCAGAATGTTTGTTTGGCCTATTTTGAGTTACTCTAGCTAGTACTGGGGCTGGTGAGGTAGATAGAGACCTATTCAGGACTACTGATAAGATATTCCTTGCAAACTCATTTTGTGCTGCTGCACTTGCAGTAACTTAATTAAGAACCTTGCTATCGAAGCCTCATTAGCGTAAGGAACTGGCAGATGTGGTGGGAACTGAGGAGGAGGTGGTATATGTTCTTCCCAGGGAGCTAGGGTCTGCTGGTCCGACTGTCCCATCTGGGATACTACACCTTGAGGGTACCGTTGGGTAGGTGGGGTCTACTGATCTTGTAACCCCACTTTCCCAGAATTAATAATCTTAGTATTTTTTCTTATGATATTTAGAATTTTAAAAATTAGTTATTTTGAATTTATTTGAGAAATAATAATTTCCTAGTTAATATTAGCATCATGAGTTTTATCAAAAAGAAATGTTGGTTTTATTATTTATTTAAAGGGTTAATGTAGAGGAAAGTTCTAGTAAGTTTTAGTCAAAGGGTTAGCTACTAAATTAATCCAGGGCTAAGGCTAATCTAGAATAATCTTTCTAACTAACTACATTTCTCTAAAACAATTTTAACCAAGGTTGTAAGGGAATATTTTAATATATTTTTCCTGCTAAAATTTATTTTTTTGGCAGCCTACTTCTACCACTGACTGTACTCGACCCCATGTGGAAGAGTAGTTCCAAATTTTGTGTTATTTTCAAATTTTCCTTCTTTTTTCTTTCCTCCTCTCCAAGAAATCAAATCCCCTTAACTCTATTTATACAAGAATATATATATATATATATATATATATATATATATATATATATATATATATATATATATATATATATATATCCAGACAATTGGAGAGCACGAGCTGCTCATAATTTTCCCCAAACTCCCTTCTCTTTCTTCTTTTCCTTACCAAGTACTTCCGAGCCCCTAACCCTAACACTAACCAAGCTTACAACCATGGCAGATGAGCTCTAGCACTGGTGGTTGATCTCTTCTCGGAGGAGCACGATCTCTCCGACGAACTTCTTCGATAAGTCAAGACAAACTCGAGCGCGGCCTCCTCCTTCATTTCTTGAAGTGGTTCAACATCCGTGCCAAATTGAGCAGAAAAATGGCCGACGTCTCCGACGAGTAGGAGACATTGACGTTCTGGCGGTGGCGAGCGTTGAGCTCAACCGAGTTGCATCAATCGCACCATCGTGAGATCAACCACAACAAATCTCCCTTGAACATGTTGTTATTGCTGGGGCACAATTTTTCGATGGAAAACTGAAATATCGTAACAATTGTACAAACCATCGTTATTACGTAACACTTCACAGAAGGTACGTAGTAAAATCCTACAAGTGCTACCCTTCACAGAAGGTGCACAGAACGTAACACTTCACAGAAGGTACGTAAGAGAGATTCCACAAGTGCTACCCTTCACAGAAGGTGCACAAACAGAATTCTGATAATATCAACGCAAACACTTCACCGAAGGTGCGTTAATAGAATCCAGACAGAACCAACAAAGAAGATGACTGACGAAGATGAAATAACTCCTGCTGGGGTGAATGATCACCGTTGCTCAAAGCTTTATTCGCCCCACACGAATAGCTTCCAGGAACCAGCAAATTCGTCGGAGAACTTGGAACACTCTGCTCTTCTGACTCCTCGGATGAACTTGAACTCCTGTGCAAAACGTAACGCTGGTACAATTCCTCTCTTCTCTCTCACAGCCTGTAAGCACTTGTTACTTTCTGTCTACTACTTGTGTATTAGTTCTAACCTGTGAAAGAGAAGGAGGAGGCCTTATATAAGCCCCTGCAACAACTGCCAGGTTAGCACATTGTTAGGGACGTGGTAGTAACCACCCCGAACATGGAGCAACCGCTCAGAACATGCTAGGACACGTTCTGCTGGAAGTTGTGCCACTAGCGTAATTTGCACTTTACGCACACAGCCCCTTTACGCACCCTACGCACACTACACACTCTACGCACACTGCGTACGCTGCGTACACTGCGTACTCTATGCACGCTGCGTACGCTGTGCACACTGCGCGTACTGGGCGTACTGGCTTGCGTACTGGGTTGCGTAACTGGTCCAGCGTAACTGGGCTCGCGTAACGGGCCGCGCAATGTGGTCGCGCAAGTGGCTCGCGCAACGAGCGCAACTTAAGCGCACTATGCGCCTAGCGACGATGCTGACGTGCTAAGTGCAAAGTGTGCCAACAAAATGCCACATTACGCCTCATGAGCCCTTGAGCCCGAGTTCGAATCCGAGCCCGAGCCCGAGTCCGAGTCCGAGTCCGAGTCCGAGTCGCTAAACCCCTATGGGGCTTAGCTCCTATGGAAATAAAATTCCCAAGAGCAAAAAGCATGAATGCTTTAATTGTTAGTTTTAGCATTTTTCCTATTTAGAAAATAATCCCACATGGCACACCCATGTGCACCTCTACACCTCATGTGCATCCCTTAAACTAGCAAAGCTAATATATAGAGATACAACCTATTTGGTTTTTTCGATGTGGGACTAAAGTTACAAAAAGGAAAGCCAAAAACCCAACAATCTCCCACATATCTCTATATATGGGTATAAGTGTTCCCCACAGTAACTGTCCATCATGCATTATGAGAGATGTCGCTGACGACTTGAATCTTCCCGCATGGGTCAAAAATCAGACTATAATACAAGAATGGACTAAGCCTTGAATTCTGCATCATAGTTGAAATTCTTTCCACTCACATAATGTAGTTACGTGTGCTTCTGGCTACACATTAAAGGCCCTGTGCCAGCCTGGTTTCAGTGTATAATTTTGGGCGTCTACAAGTTTACCCTCAAGAGACGGCCTGATATCTCTTTGTCCATACACTATAGGTGAGTTCATTATAAAGAGACATGGCATGAAGCGCTTTGCGCTTCCCTTGCGGTGCTACGCCGCTATGACATGGCTTAAAGCCGAGGCCTTACCCCGTACCGGGAACCTCATCGTAGTGTCATACTACTGTAGCATGAGGCAACCGCCTCTTTGTAGTGCCAAACTACCCAGCATGAAGCCTTAGGCTCCCTTGCGGTGTTACGCCGCAACAACATAGCTTGCAAAGCCGAGGCTTTATCCCTAACCGGGTACCTCATCATGGTGTCGTGCCACTGTAACATGAGGAACTCCTCCTCTTTGTAGTGCTGACTACATCCCTCTTTATTTTAACGTACAGCATTAGGCTAACTGCCTATTTGCGGTGCTACGCCGCTGTGACTTGGCCTGCAAAGCTGAGGCTTTATCCTATTCCTGGGCAGCACCCCACATATAGGAACCTCATTGTGGAGTCACCCCACTGTAGCATGGAGTTTCACTCCTTGTAGTGCTGCTCTACCGTGCTTCCTGTAAAGCACACCAAGCATTCACTCTGTCCGAGAACTCATTAAGGCAATTAAGCCAACCTTTCCACAGGAACCATTTTTCGCAGAAAACAACAGTAGACAACAGTGGTCGTAGGTCCGTAACCTCTCCATGCCCATTAGAACATGTACCCACCGTTCCTGATATTCTTCCAGTTAATGGTCCTCCCTTGAACCAAAAGCTAGATGTCTAGTAGATAAATCTTTGAACTGATAGCATAAAACTTTATGGTAGGAATACAATAACTAATATCAGAATGTCTTCAAGCCCGTTTTACAAGCTGTATCATCGACCAGCTGGCGCTTGAGGCCCTTGGTGAACGGATCCGCCAGGTTCTCCTGACTCCGAACATCAATAACTGCAATTATACCTCTCTTAATAAGATCGTGTACTGCCCTGTGCTTTAACCACACAGTCCTCTTCTTTCCGTTGAAAAGATTATTTGATGCCACCGCCGCAGTCGCCTGGTTGTCGCAGTATATCGGTATTGCTGGTATTTGCGCCCCAACCATTGGAAGATCATACATGAGCTTCCGAAGCCATTCTGCTTCCTCGGCTGCAGTATCAAGTGCAAAGAACTCAGATTCCATGGATGACCGCAAGAGCATAGTCTGCTTCTTCGATTTCCACGATATAGCAGCTCCACCCATTTGAAAATATATCCACCTGTAGACCTCTCGCTCTCCAAATCTGAGTACCAGCTGGCATCACTGAAGCCTTCCACTACCTGCGGATCTCCGCTATAGTACAGTGCATATGTCTGAGTCTTCTTGAGATATCTCATAACCCGTTTCACAGCTTTCCAGTGTTCAACACCTGGGTTGCTCGTAAAACGACTCAGCATTCCCATGGCGAAAGCTATGTCAGGCCTTGTGGCGGTAGTAGCATACATCAAACTTCCGATTACGCTTGCATACTCCAGCTGCCTGACGCTTTCCCCTGAATTAGGCTTCAGCTTCAGATCACACCTGTACGGTGTATCGATCCCTGGAAGATCCTGATACCCATAACGAGTGATCATTTTCTCAATATAATGAGACTGTGACAACGCTAGTCCAGTGTCTGTCCGGATGATCTTGATCCCTAAGATCACATCAGCTTCCCCCAAGTCCTTCATACTGAACTTGCTCGAGATGAACCTCTTTGTCTCCGTGACACAGCTCATATCTGTACCTAGGATGAGCATGTAGTCCACATACAAACAAACGATCACACCTCTTCCATCAGCGAACTTGGTGTAAACACACTTGTCCGTCTCGCTGACCTTGTAGCCATTTGACCTTATAACCTTGTCAAATTTCTCATGCCACATCTTGGGAGCCTGTTTAAGACCGTGCAAAGATTTTACCAACTTGCAAACTTTGTCTTCAAGACCCTTGACGACAAATCCCTCTGGCTGTTGCATGTAAATCTCTTCGGTCAGCTCGCCATTTAGGAAAGCCGTATTCACATCCATCTGATGTATCACCATCTTATGTATTGCTGCAAGAGCAATCAACATCCTGATAGTGGTCATCCGGGCAACTGGAGCATACGTGTCAAAATAGTCAATCCCCTGCTTCTGAGAAAATCCCTTGGCTACCAACCTAGCCTTAAACTTGTCAATAGTTCCATCTGCTTTTATCTTCTTCTTGAAGATCCATTTGCATCTGTCACGACCCGCACCCTAGAGTAAGGGCACGAGACGTGAATACGTCCATCCTACGCCGCAGTGTCGGCGGTAGAACGCTGTCCTAGGTCACAACATCTAGCAATGTAAATATCTAAACAGTTTATACTCCCCGAACGGGGTAACATAGTAATAGAACTCAATCACAACTAAGGAAGAGATAGCACGATATGAAATGGAACTCAAGGAAATGCAATAGATAAAACAGTAGTCTAAGATAATCCCAGCAATACAAAAACTCAGATAAAAGAATATATACAACTGATCTCCAAATAAGAGTCTAACTAGAACATGTCTCAAGACTACAAATGAAAACAAGCTAGCTAATCTAGTCTAGGCAGTCGGGGGAAGGTCCTCAGCTACTGCTGGATCCTCCTGAGGGTCCAGCTCACAGGTGTCATCTAGGGCTGCCCCGTAGTAGGTGTCCAGGCAAGCCTCCTCCTCGTCCTCTGTAATATTTCAACAGGTCCAGTCAGGACAGGAGCGAGCTCAGTACATCTCAACAGATCATAGCAGGTTAGAAAGTAAAAACATGCAGTAAAGTAAGATACGAGTACTGAAGAAATGCGGTATGTAAACAGGAAAAACTGTAATGTAAATATCTACTATACATAGAGAACTAGCAGTAACTAGTGAGTCAGAGTACAATATGGACATGTAAATGGCATAGGAGATTCTGATAAGACACTAAGGATGAGATTCTTATAAGAAACTACTGGTGTATTATTCACATGCCCAATTCTACTCCCCCGTACCCCAATCAATACACAAGGATCTACACAGGTTATGTTATTGTACAAGATATCACATGGGGGCCCATATAGGGTGCACGTGATAGTATACATGGGGGCTCCGTGAACCTGAGAGTACAAAGTTCATCGGAGTGCACATGTAAATGAAAGCACAGGAGTACACGATCTAAGTGAAACGCACAAGCACAATGTACCCGATGCTCCCGAGGGGGATAACATCGCATGTAGAGATCCATATAGTACCAATCCGTGTGACCAACGTGACAGTACAAGTAAAGTAATCTACTGCAGGTAATAATTCTAAGCAGGATATGAAATGATCAGAGAATGTACTCGCCTGTATCTGAGTGTTTGATATGAATCGTACTGTCCAAGGAGTGGTGTCTGGCTCCTAATCAGAACAGCACAAGTCACAACAAGTCCAGAATAGTATAATGGGGTCCTACTATGCATTCTATATGATTCTAGGTCAATCTAGACTAAAGTCAACTCTTGGTCAACTCTGGTCAACCCTAGAAGTCAAACTAGGTCAACCAAGTCTAATTTAGTCTAAACTAGGCTGAACTCAACTAGCTAGGTCTAATAAGGCTATACTAGGCAACACACACATTCAAGTACTCATTACACCTATACATATACACACCATATATAGATACAATATATTGAACTAACACTAAGTATACCTAGGCCAACACTATAGGTATATTCATATAGACATAAGCATTTCACACCACCATAGGCATTCCTATCTAGGATGCATAAACATGTGAATATAGGGAAAGCATGTGTGTGTAGAAAATTAAGGGTGTGTGTGTCATGTGTGTGTGATCAGGTATACAGGAAAACAGTGCGGTGTGCTCTAATTAAATGTGTGCAGGAATTAAATAGGTGACAGTGAACAATATGGAGAGTTGAGTGTGTGTGTGCATTGGCTAAAAGTGTGCAGAAAACTCCAAACAGTGAGCAGTGAAGACCAACACTGTGTGTGTGATGTGTCCAAGTGCAGGAAAATAGATGACAGTGTGCATATAGATTCATTAAAACAGTGAAAGATAGGGAAGGAACAATCAAGCCAAAATCGAAATCACATTTAACATCAAGTCCCCCCCCCCCCCCCCCCCCCCCCCCCCCCCTTACCTCATTCTCAGGTTAACCTATACTGGAATTCAAATAGAAAGGAAGGAAGGGAAGGGAAACCAATTCCTTGGTTTCACCTAACCACAACCCAAAACCCAGTTTTCTGATTAATCCAATAAACTCAGATTACACTTTCAGAAAACAGTGCATCATGTGATAGGAATAACAAGGAAAAGGAAATCAATTCATGTACTTTAAATCTCAGTTTTTAACAAATACTTGACAGTCCTCATAATCCCAGAATTTAATATAGGAACATTAAATCTAATGTTGACAGTGAACAAGAGTGTCATATGAAAGATGCAGGAAAATACTTAGGCAATTTTCTCAGGTTTGTACTAACTGGGAAACTCAATTCAAAAGGGAAGAAAGGAAAGTAACCAATCTCAGATACTTAGTCCCATGAAGACATTCAAAACATTTCAATGTGAACCCAAAACAGTTTGAAAAATATTAACAGTGAACTAGAAATATATCAGTTTGAAATTTAGTTTTCAGTTAACTAAGAAGAAGGACAGGAGGGAATCACACCCAACTGAACTGAGATTCAACTCAGCTTATATTAACTTGGACTTAAGCTCAGTATTAAACATCAATACTAGGATTTAATCATGAACAATGTCAACTTGGAAAAACTGGAAATATACAGGAATGTTTGACAGTATCAGACATTACCTGATTTAATGGGAAAAAGAAATAGCAAAACAATTAATCATGAATCCAAAGCCTTGGAAATGTAAACACCCCTCGTGCACAACCCTACACATCATCTCGTGTCACCCCAGAGCCGACACGGCGTGTCCATTTCAAGAGAACACAGAAGGAAACACATACAGTGTACTGACAGTGCACTGTCTCGTGCACACGTGCACTTGTGTCGTGTGCACGACACAGGACACGAATGAATCTCGTGGTGACACAAATGGGTAGCCCACCTATAGGGCTACCTCATGGCCCACTGGCCAGTGTCTACGACGTGTCCAGGGTCGGACACGAGACCCGTGTCAGTGGGGAAAATCCACTGTGCACTGACTAGGCAAATCCCCATGCGGGATTCATAACTCTCTCGACACGGCACGGGGACACGTGAGACTTGACACGTGGCGTGTCAGTCACTGCCCCTTGCCCTGTGTCGAGTTTCGTGTCCAATAGTGGCGTGTCGTGTCCGCTACAGGGCCCGAGTAGCAGGGGGATCCCTGTAGCAGCGCGCGGCCGTGTGCACGCGCGTGTCCACACAATCAAACTGACACGGAACGACACGAAAATCAAGATACAAGGACACGAATCACAAAGCTAGATCTAGAACTTATTTCCTATTCAAAAATATAAGGCTAACACGATCGACCTGCCCTCTGTGGCATTTGGTCGAACACCCTGTCCTGTCTTCTGATACGTGTCCAGAATGGACACGAATCATATGACACAGGACACGAATCACATACAGACCTTAGGGGGGACTCTTAGGCTTCCTATTGGTGAAGACTACATGAAATTTCATGGAGATTAGAAGAAGTTACCTCTTTGTGAACTTTCAATGGAAAAGTCTCCTTGCTAGCTCCTCACTTGATGACCAAATCAATCCAAACCAACCTCAAACTGAAATGGAAACTCAACAACAATAATGACAGGCCTATTAGGTCCTATTGGAACAATTTAGAATGAAATAGGAATAGGAAAGGGGCTCTAGAATTAAAATGGCATGAAACTTACCTCCTTGAAATTAGGGCTCTTCCTAAAGAAAAGAGGCAACCCTAGTTTTGAGAGGGATTATATAAGGGGGAATCCCTAGGCATAGGGTGGCCGGCCACTTGGGGCTTGGGTTAGGGTTTTGTCAAGCTATTGGGCCTTGGGCCAACTACAAAGCTAAATGTAGATTAGATTTAGACAAGGTTCTAAAACCACAAGTCATGACTTATGACTTCTATTCCTATTTGCTAAAATGACTTAAACCAAGTGCTAGGCTAGGTTAGACTAGAGTCACTTGACCTAACCATGGCCCACTAACTAGGGTTAGCTTCTAGGTAGGTCTACCAAGTCAACACTAGTCAAAAGTCAACATAGTCAAACAATTCCAAATAAATTCCCAAAAATTCCCATAAATTCTAATTAATTCTAATAAATTTAAAAAATATCCCAAAATGACAAAAATACCCTCACACTAGAAATGTGGTAGTGACAAATCTACCCTCCTTAAAAGAATTTCGTCCTCGAAATTGAAAGGCGAAATGCAACTGATGAGAAGGATAGAAAGTATACCTCAATGTCCAAAAAGATAAGGGTACCGCTCGCGCATCTCATCCTCCCGCTCCCAGGTAGACTCTCCTGGAGAATGATGCCTCCATGCGACGCGTACCAAGGGTATCACCTGGTTCCTCAGAACCTTCTCCCGTCGATCCAGAATCTCCACAGGCTGCTCTGGATAGCTGAGAGAAGGACCCACCTCAATCTCCGAATGATCGAGCACATGGCTAGGGTCAGCCACGTACCGTCTCAACTGTGATACATGAAATACGTTATGGACCCTCACAAGTACAGGCGGCAAGTCTAGCCTGTAAGCCACGTCACCGACTCTCCCGCTGATAACGAAAGGGCCGATGAAGCGCGGACTAAGCTTCCCGCCTCCACCAAAACGTATCGTACCACAAGTCGGAGATATCCTCAAGAAAACCTGGTCTCCGACCTAATCACAAGCAAGGTCTCAATTAAAATAAATAACAAACATGATCAAAAATCACAAACAACAACCTAAATCTAATCCTACTCTAATCTGTACCTCAAACTCCAAGGGCCTCCGGTGGCTATCGGCCCAGTGCCGATGTCTGTCCTGCGCCACGCGAAGTCTGTCCCTGATGAGCTTCACCTTCTCGGCCGCATCCACAATCATCTCTGGCCCCAGCAAAGCTCTCTCACCAACATCATCCCAGGATAAGGGTGTACGGCACCTACGTCCGTACAGAGCCTCGAAAGGTGACATCTCGATGCTGGCCTGGAAACTATTGTTATAGGCAAACTCCACCAAATGAAGATGATCCTCCCAGGAACCTCCAAAGTCCAGGACGCACGTCCGCAGCATATCCTCAAGGGTCTGAATAGTCCGCTCTGACTGTCCGTCCGTCTGGGGGTGGTATGCAGTACTAAACTTGAGCTGAGTGCCCAAGCTGGTCTGCAGACTCCTCCAGTAATGGAAAGTAAAACGGCTATCCCGATCTGAGACGATGCTGACCGGAACTCCATGGATCCTGACTATCTGCCGCATATACATCTCCGCCAGTCTCTCTGTAGACGTGCCCACCTTGAATGGCAAAAAGTGGGCCGATTTGGTCAACCTGTCCACGATGACCCAAATCGTGTCTTTCCCTCCTGGAGTACGCGGTAATCCTGATATGAAGTCCATCGTGATATGCTCCCATTTCCACTCGGGAATGGGCAGCGGTTGCAACAATCCACCGGGCCTCTGCCTCTCCGTCTTGACCTGCTGACAGATCAAACACCTAGCCACGAAGTGGGACACCTCCCGCTTCATTCCTGACCACCATACATGCTCCCGCAGATCTCGGTACATCTTGTTGGCACCCGGGTGAATAGAGTACTGAGATCTGTGGGCCTCCTGCATAATCTGCTCTCTGAGCTCCCCGCTAGGCACACATAACCTGGCACCGTGCCTCAGGGCACCATCCTCTGCAAGTGAGAACTCAGGATCCCCCACTCGAATACTGATCTGCTCTCTGATACTCTGAAAAGCCACATCCTTGAACTGGGCCGCCTTGATCCTGTCTACCAAGTCTGACTGAATCTGCATCCCCCATAGCTGCATCTGCACTCCCGGCACGATCACCTCAATCCCAAGGCTCTCCAAGTCGGCAAGCAAATGCCGATCCATGGTCAAACACATGGCTGTCGGATACCTACTCAAGGCATCGGCAACCACGTTGGCCTTCCCTGGATGATACTGTAGTGCAATGTCGAAGTTCTTCATCAACTCCAACCATCTGCGCTGTCTCATGTTCAACTCCTTCTGAGTGAACACATACTTAAGGCTCTTGTGATCTGTGAAGATCTCCACCCTCTCACCGTACAGATAATGCTTCCAGAGCTTCAAAGCAAAAATCACTGCTGCCAGCTCCAGGTCGTGGGTAGGGTAGTTCTTCTCATGGGGACGTAACTGCCTGGAAGCATAGGCAATTACCTTTCCGTGCTGCTGCAACACACAACCCAGCCCCTTCCCTGAAGCATCACTATAAATAGTGAATCCACCTGATCCTGAAGGCAACGTCAGAATCAGAGCTGTCATCAGCCGCTTCTTCAACTCATCAAAAGCTGCCCGACACTCCTCTGACCAAACATACTCAGCATCCTTCCGGGTCAACCGTGTCAACGGCTCTGCGATCCGGGAGAAATCCTGTACGAATCTCCGAAATACCCTGCCAGCCCCAGGAAGCTCCTGATTTCTGCAACTGAAGTCGGCGCTGTCCATGCCTCAACTGCCACAATCTTTTTGGGGTCAACTGAGATACCATCTCCAGTCACCACATGCCCCAAGAAATCCACCCAGTCTAGGAAGAACTCACATTTGGAGAGCTTCCCGTAAAGCTGCTCCTTCCTGAGAATCTCCAGCACTATCCTCAAATGCTCCTCGTGCTCCTCCTCAGTCTTGGAATATATCAAGATATCATCAATAAACACTACTGCAAACTGATCCAGATACTGATGGAACACCTTGTTCATAAGGTTCATAAACATTGCGGGTGCATTGGTTAGCCCAAACGGCATAACCAAAAACTCGAACTGTCCATACCGCGTCCTGAAAGCGGTCTTGGGAATATCCTCCCCCTTCACCATCACCTGGTGATATCCCGACCTCAGATCAATCTTGGAAAATACCCGAGCTCCGCTCAACTGATCAAACAGATCGTCGATCCGCGGCAGTGGGTATCTGTTCTTGATCGTGAGGTTGTTGAGTGCCCTATAGTCAATACACATGCGTACTGACCCATCCTTCTTCGGCACAAACAACACTAGTGCACCCCATGGCGATGAACTCGAACGGATGAAGCCCTTGTCCTGTAGCTCATCCACCTGCTTCTTCAGCTCCACCAGCTCGCTGTTGTTCACCCGATAGACATGCTGAGAAATGGGCTCCGCTCCTGGAACCAAGTCTATCGAGAACTCAATGTCCCTGTATGGTGGCAGTCCCGACAACTCCTCCGGAAAAACATCCATGTACTCTGCTATCAAGGGGTGTGGAATCGTCTGCTCCTCGACCGAGACTCCACAGAAGACTCCGCTGCTCTGCTCTGCCTGATGTCTGGAGTACTCGAACTCTGGCTCCCCCGGCGCTCTGAACAGAACTCTACCCCCTCTGCAATCGATGCTGGCGTGGTGCCTGCTCAACCAATCCATGCCTAGTACTATATCGTAGTTCGGCAATGGCATTACGAGCAGGCTCACCTCCAACTCACGGCCTCCCAAAACTACTCTCCGACCCTTACAAACATCACTCACGAGGATAATACCACCCCCGGTCGTGATCTTGTAAGTCCTAGGCAACGATTCAGCTATGATACCGTGTCTAATCGCAAAAGATACTGAAATGAAGCTATGCGATGCACCGGAATCAAACAATGCAAATGCTGGACTGGAGTCAAGAAGAATCGAACCTGCTACCAGCTCTCCAGTCACCTCAGCCTCTCCTGCTGCCATGGCGAAAGCTCGCCCCTGGTGGCCTCCCCTGGCCTGCTGCTGGTGCTGGACAAACCTCTGCTGCTGAGTCGGCAGGGCTGGTCCCCGCTGCTGGTCCACTGGAGCTCTGGCTCCTCCTCCGGGAGCTGCTCGTGCTATGCGGCACTCCCTCATCTGGTGGTCTGCTGCTCCGCAAAGAAGGCACTTCCCGAGCCTCTTCCTGCACTCATTCCATCCATGCCCTGGCTTCTTGCAGAAGGCGCAACTGACTGTCTGCCTGGGTGCCTGATGCTGGAACTGCTGCTGATGAGCCGGCCTCTGCTGAATAGGCTGCGGCTGAAACTGCCTCGGCTGCTGGTGCTGAAAATGAGGCCTCTTGGCCTGGCCTCCGCTGCTGCTACTGCCCCCAACTGGGTCTCTCCCTCTCTTGAGCCTAAGCTCAAGATCATCCTCTGCTAGCAGGGCTCCCGTCAAGATCTCCTCAAACGTAGCATCTCTGTTCCCCTTGGTCAGGGACTTGACCTCCTTGACTAGACCCTTCCGGAACCTCTGGGCCTTCGCCGTCTCGCTCAACCCCTCGACAAACCTGCCGAGACGGCCAAACTCACCCGCATACTCCTCAACTGAGAGGCTCCCCTGGACCAAGCTCTCAAACTGTGTCTCCAAGGCTCTGACTGCTGAATCTGGGAAGAACTTCTTCTTGAAGAAGCCCCTGAACTGCTCCCAAGTCTGCCCTGGTACCCCCCCCGGGGTCCGACTGATACCAGGTGCGAGCAAGATCTCGCATCCGGCTAGCTGCGGCCTCGATCTGAAGGTCTGCTGGAATCCTGGCCAAGCGGAAGATCTCCTCCATATGCTCGATCCACTCGTCGGCATACAGGATCCCCTCTGTCCCCATAAAGTCTCTGGGGCTCATCTTCTGAAACTGCTCGATCCCTGGTGTCATCTGCTGCTGCACCACTGGTCGAGCTGCGGCTGTCGTGACGGCCAACTCCATGCCTCTGTCCTGCCGAGCCTGCTGTCGGTCCATGAACTGCTGGAAATATACGAACATCTGAGCTGCGTCCACATGTCCTGGAGGCGGTGGCGGCAAGAAAGGATCTTCTGGAAAGTCCGGGTCCTGTCTCCCAGCCGGTGGGTGCATACCCCCTGCTGCGGCTGCCGAGGTCTCAACACTAGCTGAGGTGGCAAGAGCTGCAGTCCCCTGGCCTCGCCGTGCTGGCTGAGAGGTAGCAGTCCCCTCTATAGCATCTTCATGGACGGCACGCTGCGAACGAGCCTCTACCATCTTGAAGATAGACAAACAAGAGAATCAATTTCTGAGAAAGAAGCGAAATAACAAAGGCATACAATTATAATTCAAAGGATCAGCTGACAAAAGGATTTAGATGGCAATAAAAGAAATTTTCCTAAAGTGATTGAGTATCTTAAAATTAATGTCCTATATCCTATAGCAGGCTGCAGTGATACTCTAGTTCGAGTACCACTACACTTCTAGTCTAGACCTGCGTGGGCCACCACTAAAAACGTGTCACGACCCGCACCCTAGAGTAAGGGCACGAGACAAGAATACGTCCAGCCTACGCCGCAGTGTCGGCGGTAGAACGCTGTCCTAGGTCACAACATCTAGCAATGTAAATATCTAAACAGTTTATACTCCCCGAACGGGGTAACATAGTAATAGAACTCAATCACAACTAAGGAAGAGATAGCACGATATGAAATGGAACTCAAGGAAATGCAATAGATAAAACAGTAGTCTAAGATAATCCCAACAATACAAAAACTCAGATAAAAGAATATATACAACTGATCTCCAAATAAGAGTCTAACTAGGACATGTCTCAAGACTACAAATGAAAACAAGCTAGCTAATCTAGTCTAGGCAGTCGGGGGAAGGTCCTCAGCTACTGCTGGATCCTCCTGAGGGTCCATCTCACAGGTGTCATCTAGGGCTGCCCCGTAGTAGGTGTCCAGGCAAGCCTCCTCCTCGTCCTCTGTAATATTTCAACAGGTCCAGTCAGGACAGGAGCGAGCACAGTACATCTCAACAGATCATAGCAGGTTAGAAAGTAAAAACATGCAGTAAAGTAAGATACGAGTACTGAAGAAATGCGGTATGTAAACAGGAAAAACTGTAATATAAATATCTACTATACATAGAGAACTAGCAGTGACTAGTGAGTCAGAGTACAATATGGACATGTAAATGGCATAGGAGATTCTGATAAGACACTAAGGATGAGATTCTTATAAGAAACTACTGGTGTATTATTCACATGCCCAATTCTACTCCCCCGTACCCCAATCAATACACAAGGATCTACACAGGTTATGTTATTGTACAAGATATCACATGGGGGCCCATATAGGGTGCACGTGATAGTATACATGGGGGCTCCGTGAACCTGAGAGTACAAAGTTCACCGGAGTGCACATGTAAATGAAAGCACAGGAGTACACGATGTAAGTGAAACGCACAAGCACAATGTACCCGATGCTCCCGAGGGGGATAACATCGCATGTAGAGATCCATATAGTACCAATCCGTGTGACCAACGTGACAGTACAAGTAAAGTAATCTACTGCAGGTAATAATTCTAAGCAGGATATGAAATGATCAGAGAATGTACTCGCCTGTATCTGAGTGTTCGATATAAATCGTACTGTCCAAGGAGTGGTGTCTGGCTCCTAATCAGAACAGCACAAGTCACAACAAGTCCAGAATAGTATAATGGGGTCCTACTATGCATTCTATATGATTCTAGGTCAATCTAGACTAAAGTCAACTCTTGGTCAACTCTGGTCAACCCTAGAAGTCAAACTAGGTCAACCAAGTCTAATTTAGTCTAAACTAGGCTGAACTCAACTAGCTAGGTCTAATAAGGCTATACTAGGCAACACACACATTCAAGTACTCATTACACCTATACATATACACACCATATATAGATACAATATATTGAACTAACACTAAGTATACCTAGGCCAACACTATAGGTATATTCATATAGACACAAGCATTTCACACCACCATAGGCATTCCTATCTAGGATGCATAAACATGTGAATATAGGGAAAGCATGTGTGTGTGTGTAGACAATTAAGGGTGTGTGTGTCATGTGTGTGTGTGATCAGGTATACAGGAAAACAGTGAGGTGTGCTCTAATTAAATGTGTGCAGGAATTAAATAGGTGACAGTGAACAATATGAAGAGTTGAGTGTGTGTGCATTGGCTAAAAGTGTGTAGGAAACTCCAAACAGTGAGCAGTGAAGACCAACACTGTGTGTGTGATGTGTCCAAGTGCTGGAAAATAGATGACAGTGTGCATATATATTCATTAAAACAGTGAAAGATAGGGAAGGAACAATCAAGCCAAAATAGAAATCACATTTAACATCAAGTCCCCCCCCCCCCCCCCCCCCCCTTACCTCATTCTCAGGTTAACCTATACTGGAATTCAAATCGAAAGGAAGGAAGGGAAGGGAAACCAATTCCTTGGTTTCACCTAACCACAACCCAAAACCCAGTTTTCTGATTAACCCAATAAACTCAGATTACACTTTCAGAAAACAGTGCATCATGTGACAGGAATAACAAGGAAAAGGAAATCAATTCATGTACTTTAAATCTCAGTTTTTAACAAATACTTGACAGTCCTCAAAATCCCAGAATTTAATATAGGAACATTAAATCTAATGTTGACAGTGAACAAGAGTGTCATATGAAAGATGCAGGAAAATACTTAGGCAATTTTCTCAGGTTTGTACTAACTGGGAAACTCAATTCAAAAGGGAAGAAAGGAAAGTAACCAATCTCAGATACTTAGTCCCATGAAGACATTCAAAACATTTCAATGTGAACCCAAAATAGTTTGAAAAATATTAACAGTGAACTAGAAATATATCAGTTTGAAATTTAGTTTTCAGTTAACTAAGAAGAAGGACAGGAGGGAATCACACCCAACTGAACTGAGATTCAACTCAGGTTATCTTAACTTGGACTTAAGCTCAGTATTAAACATAAATACTAGGATTTAATCATGAACAATGTCAACTTGGAAAAACTGGAAATATACAGGAATGTTTGACAGTATCAGACATTACCTGATTTAATGGGAAAAAAAATAGCAAAACAATTAATCATGAATCCAAAGCATTGGAAATGTAAACACCCCTCGTGCACAACCCTACACATCATCTCGTGTCACCCCAGAGCCGACACGGCGTGTCCATTTCAAGAGAACACAGAAGGAAACACATACAGTGCACTGACAGTGCACTGTCTCGTGCACACGTGCACTTGTGTCGTGTGCACGATACAGGACAAGAATGAATCTCGTGGTGACACAAATGGGTAGCCCACCAATAGGGCTACCTCATGGCCCACTGGCCAGTGTCCACGACGTGTCCAGGGTCGGACACGAGACCCGTGTCAGTGGGGAAAATCCACTGTGCACTGACTAGGCAAATCCCCATGCGGGATTCATAACTCTCTCGATACGACACGGGGACACGTGAGACTTGACACGTGGCGTGTCAGTCACTTCCCCTTGCCCTGTGTCGAGTTTTGTGTCCAATAGTGGCGTGTCGTGTCCGCTACAGGGCCCGAGTAGCAGGGGGATCCCTGTAGCAGCGCGCGGCCGTGTGCACGCGCGTGTCCACACAATCAAACTGACACGGAACGACACGAAAATCAAGATACAAGGACACGAATCACAAAGCTAGATCTAGAACTTATTTCCTATTCAAAAATATCAGGCTAACACGATCGACCTGCCCTCTGTGGCATTTGGTCGAACACCCTGTCCTGTCTTCTGATACGTGTCCAGAATGGACACGAATCATATGACACAGGACACGAATCACATACAGACCTTAGGGGGGACTCTTAGGCTTCCTATTGGTGAAGACTACATGAAATTTCATGGAGATTAGAAGAAGTTACCTCTTTGTGAACTTTCAATGGAAAAGTCTCCTTGCTAGCTCCTCACTTGATGACCAAATCAATCCAAACCAACCTCAAACTGAAATGGAAACTCAACAACAGTAATGACAGGCCTATTAGGTCCTATTGGAACAATTTAGAAGGAAATAGGAATAGGAAAGGGGCTCTAGAATTAAAATGGCATGAAACTTACCTCCTTGAAATTAGGGCTCTTCCTAAAGAAAAGAGGCAACCCTAGTTTTGAGAGGGATTATATAAGGGGGAATCCCTAGGCATAGGGTGGCCGGCCACTTGGGGCTTGGGTTAGGGTTTTGTCAAGCTATTGGGCCTTGGGCCAACTACAAAGCTAAATGTAGATTAGATTTAGACAAGGTTCTAAAACCACAAGTCATGACTTATGACTTCTATTCCTATTTGCTAAAATGACTTAAACCAAGTGCTAGGCTAGGTTAGACTAGAGTCACTTGACCTAACCATGGCCCACTAACTAGGGTTAGCTTCTAGGTAGGTCTACCAAGTCAACACTAGTCAAAAGTCAACATAGTCAAACAATTCCAAATAAATTCCCAAAAATTCCCATAAATTCTAATTAATTCTAATAAATTTAAAAAATACCCCAAAATGACAAAAATACCCTCACACTAGAAATATGGTAGTGACAACATCCGATGGGTTTCACTCCTTCAGGAAGATCAACCAATACCCAAGTATTATTTGAGGTGATGGAATCAATTTTATTGTCAATCGCCTCCTTCCAGAAAACCGCGTCTCTGGTCTTCATCGCCTCATCATAGGTAAGCGGATCTGCTTCCACATGATAGTTGACAAAGTCACTTCCGAAGTCCTTCGGCCTCCTCACACGCTTAGCTGATGGCTCAGCTTGTTCTGGTTCAACCGTTGTTTCAACAACATCATCTTCTTGGACCACATCTTCATTGAAGACTTCAGTTTCCTGCGCACCCTCATTGTTCTCCGGTACATTCGTAAGAACAATATTCTTGTGCCTTGCAAATTTGTCTTCAAAATATTCTGCGTCGCGAGATTCAATGATATGATTTGACTCAATATCATTGTAGTCCTTGTCCCAAGATTCTGAATCTTCAGATCTGGAAGCTTGACATATGCCAGACACCCCCACACTCGAATGACATTCAAGTTAGGTCTGACCTTGAACCAGAGTTCATGAGGAGTAACGTCTGAAGTTGCATGAGGCACTCTATTTAGAATAAAAGTGGCCATCAATGCAGCTTCACCCCAGTAGCACTTAGGAAGGCCAGCAGTCAACAACATTGAGTTAATCATTTCTGTTAACGTTCTGTTCTTCCTCTCTGCTACTCCGTTTGATTGAGGAGAGTACGGAGCCATAGTCTCATTGACAATTCCATGTTCTTTGTAGAACGATGCGAATTCATGAGACCTGTATTTCCTACCTCGATCACTTCTTATTCTTTTGAGTTGTTGTCCAGTCTGCCGCTCAGCCTCGGCTCTGAACTCCTTGAACTTCTCGAATGCTTCGTCTTTAGCCTTCAGCAAATAGACGAGCGCATACTTTGAGAAGTCATCGATGAAGGTTATAAAATACTTCATCCCGGCCTTTGTAGAGAACTGTTTGAAGTCACAGATATCTGAGTGTACTAACTCCAGAAGATCTGTACTTCGATTAACCCTAGGAAAGGGTTTCCTTGTGATCTTAGTTTGAGCATAAACTTCACATTTCTCTACCTTACCCCCACACTTGGAGATAAGCCCTAGACTAGACATTCTGTTAATTCGTTTAGAATGAACATGTCCTAGCCTATTATGCCACAACTCATAAGTATAAGCAGAATGAGTGATTGTATTAACAACATTGAACTGATTTACAAGCTGAATCTTGAACATTCCTTCGGTATAATAAGCTTTTCCGAAATATGTTCCCTTGATAGACATCACCATCTGGCCAGCATTGATGTCCATCCTGAGGCCTGCGTTGCAGAGTAGGCCTCCTGAGATCAGGTTCTTGGCGATAGTCGGCACGTGCTTCACGCCTTGAAGCGTCAGAGACTTCCCCGAAGTCAGCTTCAACACCACCGTCCCGATCCCGAGCACTTCAGCTTATGCCTGGTTCGCCACCATAACCACATCAGATACAGGGGTGTAGGTGGTGAACCACTCCTTGCTGGAGCAAACATGGCAGGTGGCTCCAGTGTCTACCCACCAATCAGCATCAGTTCCTACCGCATCAACCTGCGCAATCATAGCAACAACATCAGTGATCATAGACACCTTACTAGGTTCTACTTGCTCCGATTGCTTAGTTTTTGCTTTGCACTCATTCTTAAAGTGGCCATTCTTGCCACACTTGAAGCAAGACATTTGAGACTTTGGCTTCTTCTTCTTGATAGAAGTTTCTTTGACTTTTAGATTGACAGGGTCCTTCTTTTTGCTGTGGGAAGCCGCCTGCTTTCCCCTTGGTTCCTTGGTATGAACCATATTGGCGTTAGCCAATTGCTTGGACAGTGCGTCCACCTTCAGTTGAGCCCGCATCTGGTCCTCAACATAGATTTCCTGCAGAAGATCTTCAAGGGTGATCTCCAGTTTCTTCCTATGTATATTTGCATAGAACTTGCTCCACCCAGCAGGAAGCTTTGAGACAATCCCTCCAACAACAAACTTGTCGGGGAGGGACATCGCCTCGTCTTCCAGCTTCTGTCGCAGTTTCAGGAACTCCTTCACCTGTGGCAGCATTGACTTTTCGTCCTCAAAGAACCACTTGTGATATTTTTCAACCACAAATATTTTACTGCTGTTCTTGTCTTCTTCGTAGAGTTTTTCTAGAGACTCCCATATGTCTCTAGCGATATTCTTCTTAGAATAGGATTCTGCAAGGGAATCTTCCATAGCATTCAGGATTAGCAGCCTGCAAATACTATTTTCCCTTCTCCATTTTGCTTGCAGTTTAGTAGCCGCGGTGATAGCGACAGCAGATCCAACATCTGGAACAGTAGGTTCTTCCTCCAGAAGTATGTGATCTACGTCTTTGAGTTGAAGGGTGAGATATACCTTCCTCTTCCAGACTTGGTAATGTTCCCCATCAAACTTTTCTAACTTGCAAAAGTCAGAATTGAAGAGTGAAACATTAACGTTTTCCATCGTAGCGATAAAGCTTTGAGATTGTTATTGCTGGGGCACAATTTTTCGATGGAAAACTGAAATATCGTAACAATTGTACAAACAATCGTTATTACGTAACACTTCACAGAAGGTACGTAGTAAAATCCCACAAGTGCTACCCTTCATAGAAGGTGCACAGAACGTAACACTTCACAGAAGGTACGTAAGAGATATTCCACAAGTGCTACCCTTCACAGAAGGTGCACAAACAGAATTCTGATAATATCAACGCAAACACTTCACCGAAGGTGCGTTAATAGAATCCAGACAGAACCAACAAAGAAGATGACTGGCGAAGATAAAATAACTCCTGCTGGGGTGAATGATCACCGTTGCTCAAAGCTTTATTCGCCCCACATGAATAGCTTCTAGGAACCAGCAAGTTCGTCGGAGAACTTGGAACACTCTGCTCTTCTGACTCCTCAGATGAACTTGAACTCCTGTGCAAAATGTAACGCTGGTACAATTCCTCTCTTCTCTCTCACAGCCTCTAAGCACTTGTAAACTTTCTGTCTGCTACTTGTGTATTAGTTCTAACCTGTGAGAGAGAAGGAGGAGGCCTTATATAAGCCCCTGCAACAACTGCCAGGTTAGCACAATGTTAGGGACGTGGTAGTAACCACCCCGAACATGGAGCAACCGCTCAGAACATACTAGGACACGTTCTGCTGGAAGTTGTGCCACCAGCGTAATTTGTACTTTACGCACACAGCCCCTTTATGCACCCTACGCACACTACACACTCTAAAGTGCAAAGTGCGCCAACAAAATGCCACATTACGCCTCATGAGCCCTTGAGCCCGAGTCCGAGTCCGAGCCCGAGCCCGAGCCCGAGCCCGAGCCCGAGCCCGAGTCCGAGTCCGAGTCCGAGTCCGAGTCGCTAAGCCCCTACGGGGCTTAGCTCCTATGGAAATAAATTTCCCAAGAGCAAAAAGCATGAATGCTTTAATTGTTAATTTTAGCCTTTTTCCCATTTAGAAAATAATCCCACATGGCACACCCATGTGCACCTCCACACCTCATGTGCATCTCTTAAACTAGCAAAGCTAATATATAGAGATACAACCTATTTGGTTTTTCCGATGTGGGACTAAAGTTACAAAAAGGAAAGCCAAAAACCCAACACATGTTTATCTCCGGTCATCTTCTTCGGTGAGTTCATCCTTCGAAGTTCTCCTTTGACTTCTTGATCGTTTTGAATCGATCGATATTGAGTTATGTTCTTTGTTGATCAGTGATAGTAGAGGATGTTTTCCTTATCGAACCAATTGTTGTTTCTTCTTAAGAATTGCACCCATGTGCGGATGGTTGATTTCGATGATCCAAATAACAGTGAACACAGTAAGTAATTTAAACCTTCTTCTCTTGAATTATTGAATTGTTTCTTGATCTTTCCATTCTAACATTAAATTAAAGTCTAAATTCCTTTCTATGGATCTGTATACCATGTGTTTGGTCGATTGCTGTAAAAGAACCAATTAGCTCAGGGATTAGATATCGTCGTGTCTGGGACCACTGTGTCGACACTCAAGGCAAACTCAGGTTTGACTTATCCTTCTTCTATTCTTGAGATCGAGAAGTAATGGTGGTTGTGACAACAAGCTAGTGATAGGCGTGTGTCTTGTTTTCTGTGTTGTGTCGAGATTGAGTTATAGAGTAGTATGCATACTATATCTAATATACACTGGGCAAGAAAAATGTTGATTGAATTAGCAACTGAATTACTCAAATAAAATTGGCATGGATTGGGTTTACGATTGAATGCATAATCAGTGGCCAAGACTAATTTTGATTTTTTTTATTAGGAGTGGGTATGAGACAGATTGTAGTTTGGCCAGCGCCAATAGCTATTATAAATAGCAGGGCTATAAATTAAGTGGTCAAGTCATCAGCTAAGTTGTGGGCTTAGTAACCATGAGCCTGGTATCACGACCCGCACCCAGTAAAAGGGCACGAGAAGTAACGAATGCCCAGCCTACGCCGCAGTGTCGGTGGTAGAACGGTGTCCTGAGTCACAGTATCTAACACAGCCTAAAATAAACTCCGAATAGAGAGTAAATAATAAGTAATTCAATCACAATACTAAGATGGAATAGAAGAAAGAATCTCAAGAGAGTCACCGATAAAAGTCTAGGTGTAAACCACCAGAATAAATCTCAAGTACAAAAGTACAACTCATAAAGTCTCAAACAGAAAATACAAATAAAGTACTAAGTCTCAGCTAGACTATAGGCAAGTCCTCAGCAACTGTGGGATCCTCCTGAGGGTCCACGTCGCCAGTGTCATCTAAGCCAATGCCATAATAGGTAGGACAGTACTCCTCATCAATACCTGTAAAATTTTTAACATGCCCAGTTAGGACGGAACGAGCACATATCTCTCACAACAGTTCATAACAGGAATGGACATATAAAGCAAGCTATAGAAAACTATACATGAATTGCTGTAAAGGAAATCACAAGAGAGAGAGAGAGAGACTATAAAATGAGATATAATATGACAATAGAGAAATATAACCTTCTACGTGAATCAGAGCATGAATTGGTTATGTAAACGGTCTGGGTTGCACATGGATACAGCTATGGAGTGCACATGGATACCTACTGAGGATAATGATCACATAACTAACTACACTCTCCTTGCCCCCAATCAATACACAAGGATCAATACATGTTATGTTATTGCACATGGATATCAACTACTGTATACATAGAGCTCATATGGTCATGAGTGTACATGAATAACATATGAGTGCACATGGATAAATATGAATACATGGAGTACATGATAAAGTACATGAACATGTGTCACCCTCATTTTTCCGTATTTTTCGTATTTCGTATTTATACTCGTATCTGGATTTTTGGGCATGTTTTTATTTTTCTCAACTTGTGAAATTTCGGTATTCTCGTATTTTGGGTTTTGATATGGCTCGGTTTTAATTGGTTTGGGTTGGTTTGGTTTGGTTTAATGTGTATTGGAACACCTTAGCCTATGCTCCACCCTCAACACACCACATCCCACCCTCATTAAAAACTCTACCAACATTCACTCTCTTTATTACTTCCTTCATTAATTTCTTCTTCTTCTTCCTCCACCCAACTCTCCACACCCATAGGCAAGTGCAACCTGCTTCCACAAGAGAGCCCATTTTATTGTTCCATTAGCTTCTCCTCATGTTTCTAAGACACATTAGAACTTGTCATTTTCCATTTTGAGGCTTTCAATCTTGTAGATCTAGAAATTAGTTATTTTTTGGATTTGGTGGTTTTGATCTATCAAACTTCTTTGTTTTCAAGTTTTGATGGTTCCATGTGGTGGAAAATTTTCTTCTACCCAATTTTGACCTTTGAAAAGTTGGATTTGGACTTGTTTTGACCAAGTTATGAACTTTTGAAGCTTTGGGTTTAACCATGAAGTTCTTGCTGGTTTAGAGAAGACAGTGAGCAGTGTGCCAAGCTTTTTAGCTTACGCCACTGAGCTGCGCGCGCTCTTTAGCGCAGCGTACGCAGACTTGGGTACGTTTCCTGTTGGAAGCGTGTCTCTTGCGTACGCAGACTTGGGTACGCTTCCTGTTGGAAGCGTGTCTCTTGCGTACGCAGACTTGGGTACGCTTCCTATTGGAAGCGTATGTCTTGCGTACGCAGACTTGATCGTTTCCTGGCCTGAGCATACGCAGACTTGAGCGTACGCAGACTTGAGCGTGCCCTGGCCTGAGCGTACGCAGACTTGAGCGTGCCCTGGCCTGAGCGTACACAGACTTGAGCGTGCCCTGGCCTGAGCGTTCGCAGACTTGAGCGTGCCCTGGCCTGAGCGTACGCTGTCTTGAGCGTACGCATTCTCCTTGCGTACGCTGTCCTGAGCGTACGCTACCCCTTGCTCCCCCCTTGGGTGCCTTATGTCCCCATATTCCCCTTTTATGAATTTGCAGCCATTTTATATCCTTACGCCTTTGATGTAAACTTGACATGAACCCGATATGATCATGACAATATTTATGAATGTTAATCGGAACAAGACTTACTGATGGAATTACATGATTAGTGACCCGCCATGGTGCACTCTCGACAAGTAATTTGATATGATAATTCTTGATGGTAGTCCGTCGTGACGCACCCTTGCCTTGATAAGTAATCTTGATAAGTAACATGACATGATGGCGACCCGCCGTGGTGCACCCTTGACAAGTAATCTTGGTATGATAACCTTGATACGCTGTTGCGACGGCTAACCTGACATGCTAAGTGAATTCTTGACACCGTGGGTGATTGTATTGAATATGCCTGTATAAGCAACTAGTCTTGTCTCGCATCATGTCTAGGACATGTATCCCTGGTTACCACGGTCAGGGATTCATACCAAATCTGACTAGGTTAATGACTAGATTGATCAAGTAGAGCATATAGAAAGGTATTCCGGCTACAAGCAATCCCGTTATCTGGGCGCCTTCCTTGATGGACTTGTAGCCTGCCGACGAGTAGGGCACATTTCCAGCTCACTGTTATGTAGGGCACTACATGAAACAATTACTATGCACACTGTCATGTGTTGCATCCAAGTCACCTTACAAGGCATGATAACTCTAAGCTTGAACCTTGCGTCTGGATAACCTGGATAGTCTGCAGGGCTTGTGGCCGTAGGCGTACCTCATTGCATCTTGCTAGTAACTAAGCTTGTGATAATCCTAGCTAGTTAAGTATCAAGCCGTACTCTTTGCTTGGCCGTGAATGATGGATGGAGTCCTATCTTGTCTAGTCTTGCCCAGATCCGGTACATGGATATCTCCGGACATGCTTGTTTATGCTTTACTTTATCGATAATTGGTTCGAGGCTAAGTTCTGTTCAGGTGAAGGGTTACAATCCCGGTCCTTGTTTGGTTTACGGGTTGTAACTTGGTTACCGGAATAGTCCTTTAGTTATCTTATCGTTTATCATCATGTTTTCTTTAACTCATGTCTTATGTTATTTCATCTATGATTTATGTGCTAACATGCTGGTTTTAGTTCTTAAGTGAAGCCTCCTTTGTGGCGCTTGCTCTTCTGGGGTCTGACCCAGCTGGTTTTGTATGGCCAGATTTCGGAGCAGCTACCGAGGATCTCCCAACCTTCCTGCCAGATGGTGAACACTAGAAGGAATCCCGACAATGAGTAGGTTTTATTTTGCTCTCCCACTCCCTTGTAAAAATATTCTTTTGAGGCGTTTAGCCGCCGAACAAGTGTTAGCTCGTTTGCAACTTTAATTACTGTCTGCCTACGGGCTGTAGCATGATTGACAAATCCTAGGGTTGATCATGTATGACTTAAACTCTTGCTAGTCTTCGTATTTTGTATGACTAGCTTCATGATCATCTGAATATGTAATGTATGGGACGCCTTACTTTGTATGTCTGATGATCTACCATCTTGTCATATCTACTTGTTGCTTGAGATTGAGACACTAGGCTTGTTATTGACCTTAAGAGACTGATGGCTTGTAGTAAACCCTCTTGCATCTAGACAGCCGTGACCGTATTGCGATGTGAGATTCACTTCAATGTACGTAGCTGGCTGTGTCTGTCCCCCGCTCTCCAGTATTCTGGTTCTGGGGCGTGACACGGTTTAAGTGGTGGCCCATGCAGGTCTTGTAGATCAAGATGTGTGAGGGTTTTACCGGATAGATGTCTCAATCAGCACTCGCCTTTGATCTCTATTCGTACCTTCTGATCCTTCAGAATCCTTGACCTGATCACATGTTTATATCTTCGATCTATCATGGTCCTTTCTTATTGTTTCCTATGTCGATTCCTTCAGCGGGATTGTTCCTGGTCCTACCGATCAGCAAGGCGGAGCACCTCTAGTGGACCAGCAGCAACCTGGAGACCAAGCCCAGCACTCTGGAGTGGCCTCCCGAGTCATGCATTTCGGGGACCCCGAACCCCCAGCTCAGCCAGTCCAGCCTGCAGAGCCTGACGATGGCACCTTGGTGGGTCTCATCAGGACATTGCTTGCATCTCAAGATCGTCGGGGCGATGCCCTGCACCAGGAAGTACAGGATGCCATGGGCCGTGTTGGTTATCAAGGGAACAGTACGGCTAGCAGTTTCAAGCGCCTCAACCCTCCCTTCTTTGATGGGAGTGAAGACGCTATTGCAGCCGATGCGTGGCTCCAGGACATTGAGATTATCTAAGATGCAGCCAAGACTCCAGAAGGAGAGAAGGTAGCTGTGGTACGTCTACAGTTATTGGACCTAGTCCGCACCTAGTGGGCGATAATAGCAGTTGGTTTGGCAACGCCTGTTCCGTGGGCGGTATTCAGTGACAAGTTTCAGATCAAGTACTTCGATGCTGTGGCTCGGCATGACCTACAGACGAAGTTCACCAATCTCAGGCAGATAAGCAGGACGGTCGATGGATATGCGGTCGAGTTTTCAAGACTGAGTCGGTTTGCTCCCACTTTGGTGGCAACCGAGTTTGATCGAGCGCAGCGGTTCCAGCAGGGACTCCACCTAGAGATCATTCTAGCAGTGGAGCAGTTTGAGCATCAGACCTTTGATGCTGTTTTGCGGGCAGCTAAGAGGCATGAGTATACCTCGCAGAGAATTGTAGACAGAACTGGAGGACGGAAGCGGTCCCATGGTCAGATGATCCAGTCTTCAGCCCCAGCCCCGGCAGCTAGGGCCTTGACCATTGGGGCTCCGAGGAGGGCAGCATCAGTTACGTCGGTTCAGCATTCGACTCCGACATATCCTCAGCAGCAGAAGCGGAGGCAGTCTTCCACAATGGGCTGCACTCATTGTGGGAAGCCAGGGCATGTAGTGTCAGAATATCGCCGAGCACAAGGATTGTGTTTGGCTTGTGGGGCACCGGATCACATGATAGGGTCCTGCCCACAGAGAGCCGGTTCATCCTCATCGGCCCAGACTAGTCCCTCAGTGAGGGGACCAGCACCAGTGCAGCAGCAGCAGCATCAGCCTCCGAGACCATTGCCGCCTCAGGCTCAGGCATTCCAGCAGCAGCGACCGCAGCAGTATGCCCAGGTCCAAGCTCAGGTTCAGAACCGCCAGAGAGGTTTCCAGCAGAGGGGACCAGCACCCAGAGGGCATGGTCAAGCGATGGATTTGACCGTAGAGGAGGAGTTGGCATCAGATAAGGTGGTGGCAGGTACCATTCTCGTCAACTCTTTTCCTGTATCAGTATTATTTGATTCAGGTGCATCGCATTCATTTATGTATGCACGATTCGCGACACGAATAGGACTGGAGCCCGAGTCATTATCAGTAAGGCTTAATATACTTACTGGTAACGGACTTGTGGGTGTAGATAGGGTGTTTTCCTCGTGTCGAATCGTAGTCAGCGGTAGAGAGTTTTCCGCTAGGTTGATAGAGTTTCCGATGGCCGATTATGATGTAGTCCTAGGAATGGGTTGGTTGAGGGACCAGTACGCTAGTATAGATTGCCATGTCGGCAAGATTATTTTTAGTGTTCCCGGTGAGCCAGAGTTTTCATTTTCTCGAGGCGGAGTAGAACCTTCTTCCCCATCATTGCGGATGGCCGTAGCAGCAGCAGTTCAGTTTCCCAGAGTTGTAGAAGAGTTTCCTGACGTATTTCCCGAAGAGCTTCCAGGCATGCCCCCAGAGAGAGATAGAATTCACTATCGATTTGATTCCAGGGACAGTACCAGTGTCAGAGAGAGTCTATAGGATGGCACCATCAGAGTTGGAGGTCCTGTATAAGATGATTGAAGAACTTAGAACCAAGGGATTCATTCGTGCTAGCGGATCACCTTGGGGAGCTCCGATGCTTCTTGTGAAAAAGAAGGATGGTACGTCAAGATTATGTGTTGATTATCGTACCTTGAACTCTGTAACCATTAAGAACAGATATCCTTTACCAAGGATAGATGATTTATTTGATCAGCTTAGGGGAGCGGCAGTATTCTCAAAGATTGACTTGCGGTCAGGGTACCATCAGATCAGAGTCAGAGAGCATGACATCCCGAAGACAGCATTCAGGTCTAGGTATGGACATTGGGAGTTCCTTGTTATGCCATTTGGAGCGACCAATGCGCCAGCTGTATTCATGGACCTCATGAATCGTATCTTCATGCCCTATTTGGACCAGTTCGTGATAGTGTTCATAGACGACATCTTAGTCTATAGCAAGAACGAGGCAGAGCATGAGCAGCATCTTCGTGTAGTTCTTCAGATTCTCAGGGAGCACCAGTTGTACGCGAAGTTCAGTAAGTGCGAGTTTTGGTTGGATCGTATCTCGTACTTGGGTCATATCATCACCAGAGGTGGAGTGGAAGCTGATCCCCAGAAGATAATGGCTATAGAGACATGGCCAGTACCTAGCATCGTTGCAGAAGTTCGGAGTTTCCTCGGATTGGCCGGCTATTACCGACTCTTTGTGTCAGACTTTGCTCGGATTTCAGCACCACTGACGCAGTTGACCCGTAAGGATGTGCAGTTTGCTTGGACAACAGAGTGTCAGAGTTCATTTGAGAAGCTGAAGCAGAGATTGATGAAGGCCCCCATTCTCACTCTTCCCGACGGGACGGGAGGATTTTCAGTTTATTGTGACGCATCCGGCAAGGGATTAGGATGTGTCTTGATGCAGCATGGTAAGGTAGTCGCTTATGCATCACGTCAACTTCGTGACCATGAGAGGAATTACCCAACCCATGACCTGGAGTTAGCAGCCGTAATTTTTGCATTAAAACTTTGGAGACATTATTTGTATGGAGATCGGGTGGAGATTTTTACCGACCACAAGAGTCTGAAGTATGTGTTTACCCAGAAGGATCTTAATAAGCGTCAGAGGAGATGGCTAGAGCTACTTGTGGATTATGACATCAGCTTGCAGTATCATCCTGGGAAGGCCAACGTGGTAGCAGATGCATTGAGCAGGAGAGCCGGAGTTTATTTTCTAACGGCGCAGCCAGAGTTGTTAGCAGATCTTCAGAAGATGGGTATTGAAGTTGTTCTTCCTTCCAGTGTGGCATTGATGGCCAGTATGCAAGTTCAGTCCAGCCTAGTTGAGAGGATCAAGTTAGCTCAGTCCACGGACTCTAAGCTTCAGCGGCTTAGGACAGAATGTGTGGCAGGACAGAGACCAGAGTTATGCATTCATGAAGATGGTACACTCCGACATGGGAGGCGTCTTTGTGTACCCAGTGGTGATATCAGACAGGAGATCATGGCAGAAGCCCATAGTTCTTAGTATTCTATTTATCCCGGCGGTACGAAGATGTATCGTGATATTCGACATCATTTTTTGGTGGAATGGCATGAAGAGGAAGATAGCTCGGTTTGTCTCTCGTTGTTTAGTTTGTCAACAAGTTAAGGCCGAACATCAGAGACCAGCGGGACTTCTTCAACCTTTACGGATCCCGGAATAGAAATGGGAGCACATTACCATGGATTTTGTAATTGGATTACCTAGATCCCCAGCTGGAAGGGATGCCATCTGGGTTATAGTTGATCGTCTCACGAAGGTAGCTCATTTTCTTCCTTTCAGAATCGGTCAGTCGACGGATCAGCTTGCAGAGATGTACCTCAGGCAGATAGTCAGATTACATGGAGTGCCAGTCAGTATTGTGTCTGACAGAGATTCAAGATTCACCTCGCACTTTTGGCGGAGTCTTCAAGAGAGTTTGGGAACTCGTCTCAAGTTCAGTTTAGCCTACCATCCGCAGACAGATGGTCAGTCAGAACGCACGATCCAGACTCTTGAAGACATGCTGTGGTCATGTACACTCGACTTCGGTGGTTCGTGGAAAGATCACCTGCATCTCGTAGAGTTCTCGTACAATAACAGTTTTCAGGCTAGTATCCAGATGGCACCTTTCGAGGCCTTGTACGGCAGGAAGTGCATATCTCCTTTAGCTTGGGACGATATCGGTGAGAGGCAAATGCTTGGACCAGAGATGGTGATGCGGACTATTGAGGTGGTCAGACGAGTCAGAGATCATCTTCGAGTTGCCCAAGATCGCCAGTATCATTGGGCCGATTCTCATCGGCATCCCCTTGAATTTTCTGTCGGCGACCACGTATTCCTTAGGATCTCGCCTACCCGTGGCGTCATTCGATTCGGCGTACGGAGAAAGCGCAGTCCTAGGTATATAGGGCCGTTTGATATTCTAGAGCGAGTAGGTGATGTTTTCTATCGTCTCGCTCTTCCATCGTCGTTACGTGAGGTACATGATGTCTTTTATATATCCCAATTACGACGGTATATCCCGAATCTGAGTCATGTCCTTGATCATTCGGAATTGGTTGTTGGTACCAACCTTTCGTATGAGGAGAGACCCGTATCCATATTGGACCGGAGGGCGAAGATACTCAAGAACAAGACTATCAAGTTAGTCCGTGTTGCTTGGGGTCATCACTCTTTGGGTGAGTCAACATGGGAGCGTGAGGATGATATCCGATCGCGATATTCCGACCTGTTTGACTCGTAAGGTATAATGTCTTCTTATGCCTTATGCTTAAGTTCCTTGCTTGCATGAATGATTGCTTGATTGACCACTAAGTTCTGTATTGTCTGCAATTGATATAGCTTGCTCGACATCTCTAGCCTCTTGATTAAATTTCGAGGACGAAATTCTTTTAAGGTGGGTAGAGTTGTCACCCTCATTTTTCCGTATTTCTCGTATTTCGTATTTATACTCGTATCTGAATTTTTGGGCATGTTTTTATTTTTCTCAACTTGTGGAATTTCGGTATTCTCGTATTTTGGCTTTTGATATGGCTCGGTTTTAATTGGTTTGGGTTGGTTTGGTTTGGTTTAATGTGTATTGGAACACCTTAGCCTATGCTCCACCCTCAACACACCACATCCCACCCTCATTAAAAACTCTACCAACATTCTCTCTCTTCATTACTTCCTCCATTAATATCTTCTTCTTCTTCCTCCACCCAACTCTCCACACCCATAGGCAAGTGCAACTTGCTTCCACAAGAGAGCCCATTTTATTGTTCCATTAGCTTCTCCTCATGTTTCTAAGACACATTAGAACTTGTCATTTTCCATTTTGAGGCTTTCAATCTTGTAGATCTAGACATTAGTTATTTTTCGGATTTGATGGTTTTGATCTATCAAACTTCTTTGTTTTCAAGTTTTGATGGTTTCATGTGGTGGGAAATTTTCTTCTACCCAATTTTAACCTTTGAAAAGTTGGATTTGGGCTTGTTTTGACCAAGTTATGAACTTTTGAAGCTTTGGGTTTAACCATGAAGTTCTTGCTGGTTTGGAGAAGACAGTGAGCAGTGTGCCGAGCTTTTTAGCTTACGCCACTGAGCTGCGTGCGCTCTTTAGCGCAGCGTACGTAGACTTGGGTACGCTTCCTGTTGGAAGCGTGTCTCTTGCGCACGCAGACTTGGGTACGCTTCATGTTGGAAGCGTGTATCTTGCGTACGCAGACTTGGGTACGCTTCCTGTTGGAAGCGTGTCTCTTGCGTACGCAGACTTGGGTACGCTTCCTGTTGGAAGCGTATGTCTTGCGTACGCAGACTTGAGCGTGCCCTGGCATAAGCGTACGCAGACTTGAGCATGCCCTGGCCTGAGCGTACGCAGACTTGAGCGTGCCCTGGCCTGAGCGTACGCATGCCCCTTGCGTACGTTGTCCTGAGCGTACGCTACCCCATGCTCCCCCCCTTGGGTGCCTGCAACACCCAGATTTCTGAAATTGGGGTATTTTTGAAAATTTATTATTTTTATTATTTATTAGTGGTACTTTAGTCATAATATGATTTTTGTGATTTTTAGTTAAGTTAAACCATTTTCTAAGTCATGACTTATGACTTTGTGACTTTACTAGTATAACCCTAGTGTAAACCCTAGAGATTTCATAACCTAGAGACTAACCATGATCATGTGAGCCTAGCCATAGGTTTAGAACTTCAAATTAGGGCTTTTTAGCCTAAAGGGTATTTTGATAATTTTCTAGAAATTATTTAGAATTATTTGGATTTATGTATTTTTATTATTATTTAATTGTTGATTAGTGTCATGTTAGTCCCTAACCTAGTTTAGCACTAATCTAGAGGTTAGCAACTAACCTAGAAGACTAATGTTAGATATTAGCTTTATGTATAAATATCTAGTTAGATAAATATCTAGATATTCCTTTTTTTAGATATTTAGAACCTAAATATCTAACCCCTTAGTCAAAGACTTAGGGGCTAAGTTTGCAAGGTGGTAGGACACCCTCCCCTACCCCCATGGCAGCTAAGGGCACCCCCCTACACTACCCCCCCTTCCTATATAATCCCATTAATTTCATTCATGATAAATTTACATGAAATTTATACCTAGAAATTCCATTTCCTACACAAGACCACAACTTGATCAATTTTGATCCAAATCACCTCTAGTTTCTTGCATTGGACTCCCCTACACTAGAGGGTACTAGTTAGGGCCTGCTATTGAGGATTTGAGGGGCTTTGGGCATCACCAAGTGGAAGGACACCCCCCTCTTTCATTGATTTCCATTGGAAATACACAAATAGGTAAATGCCCTCAAACCATGTTAATTTTGTGTTTTCTCTTCATATTTGCATGCATCTAGGTACTAGGGAACTGTAGGTCAAGTTTGGTGAAAAATAGGATTGGTTTGGCGTCCGTATCGGACACGTATCCTAAGCTAGAATTCATTGTTTGGTGAAATGCCACAAAGAACTTGTTTTTATTAAAATGTAGAACAAAGTATATTTTCTGGTAGCCCTAGACTAGTAGAACACAACCCTAACCTACTGGACACAAAACCGTGTCGTATCCGTGTCCAAAATGGACACGAACCCACTGCACGAGACTCTCGTGCATGCCCTGCTACCCCACCCCTCGTACTCACTACACAGTACACTAGGACACGAGATTTTTGACATGGACACGGGGGCAATGTCTGCGAACATGCCCCCAAAGTTTGGTGTTGCGTCGTGTCGTGTCGAGTGAGAAATCTCACTCGCACTGGACACGCGCTGTCAGCGCACACGCGCACGGGGGCAACTTCGCGCGTATCGTGTCGCGCGGACACGGCACGTTGGCACCTCGTACTGACACGAGAGTGTAGCCCTATGTGTGGCGTACACGAGGACACGAGCACGAGATGCGTCGTGTCCTGTGTCGCGAGCACGAGGCGTGTGCATCTCTGCACGACGCAGTGAAAATCGCACGTATCAGTCGAGTTTCCTCGACTGATACGGCTCTCGTGTCGACGTTGTAGGACACGTGGACACGTAACAGAGTGTCCATCGTGTAGCCCTATATGTGGGCTACACGTGTGTGTGACCACGAGATGTGTCGTGTCTTGTGGTGTGTCCACGAGACACGTGAACACGTGCACGACGCTGTGCACTGTGTTGTGTATCCTAGTTTACCCGTGTGGTGTTTTCGTGTGTTTTGACACATGAAACCGTGTCGTGGTGTCGTGTCAGACACATAGGACACTAGGGTATGTATGGGGTGTCAATTACCAACCTAGAGTTTCGAGCCATAGCTTGGTTTCGTGTGAGAAATTAGGATTACCTAGTTATCGAGTAAACAGTGCAATATTTCCTGATTTTGGGATTATTTCCCTGTTTTTCAAATCGAGATTCAAATCGATTTTGAGTATGATTTATACATATACATGTGTATTTTCAGTGTATATATATGTAGTATATATGTATGTGAGTGTATGGGTGAGTTTTTAGGTTGTGTACATGTATATACTTAGGTATATACATGTATGTGTATATTAGGTGTGTGTGTATTGTGTGTGTGTGTGTTGGGGTTGTTTCCTGTTCTCAGAAAACTGAGAACAGCCCCCCCCCATTCCTGTTATCTCTGTCTCTCTCTCATTGTCCCTCTCTCTTTCAGTCTCTCTCTCTCTCTCTCTCTCACTCTATGTCTCTCTCTCACTCTAAGTCTTTCACCCTCTCTATATATATGTAATATATAAATAGGTTTTATATATATATATATATATATATATATATATATATATATATATATATATATATATATATGATATATATACATTTTGTATTAGATTATTGTGTCATTTTATATATATATGTGAGTGTGGGTTTTGGTATTGTATATAGAGTGTTCATATTGATATATAGGTAGTAGGTAGATAGTGTCTATCTATCTATATATATATATATATATATATATATATATATATATATATATATATATATATGTATGACTTCTAAATATAGGTTAGATGAAAACCTATAACCATTAGCCTATGGCCTAAGCTACTAGCCTATGGCATAGGGGCTAACCCAAATTGACCCTTGTTGACTAAGGGTTGACCAAAGTCAACCTTAGGTCAAACTTGACCTAGTTGACCTAGATTGAACTAAGATTAACCTAGAATGACTAGTTTGACATTGGTTGACCTAACTTGACTAGTAGACTAGTTTGACTAGATAATTGACCATTGTTGACCTAAGTCAACTATAGGTCAACCATGACCTAATTGACCTATAAATGGTTTGTATAGACTTAAGAGGACTTGTTGACTAAGTTTGACTAAACCCTAGGCTATTAACTAGTTGGTTTAGGGTTGACCTATATATGAGTATACTATTGTGACTTTGGTTTTGTGGAAGGACTTATGTATGGGTTAAGTTAGATACTTAGAGTCAAGTCATGACTTGAGATTGGAATGTGGGATTAGCTTGAATATAGGATTAAAGTTGGTATTATATATATATATGTATATATATGTGTGGTATACTTGTATAGGTATTGGTTATACCTTAACCTTGTGGTATTAACTTAGATAGTTGACCATTGACCTAATCACCTTGCTGACTAGTCTTTGTTTGACCCAAAATCTTAGTTGGTCTAAGTTTGACCTAGACTTGACCCAGATTGATCATGTTGACTAGTATTTGACTAGTTTGATTAGAATGTTGACCAAGAGCTGACTTTAACCTAGATTTGACTAACCTTGACTTGTTTGACCTTGTTTGACTTTATTTGACTCAATTTGATCCCCTGTGACCTAGTATGACTTCCTGTGACCCAGTTTGACTATTGAGTTGACCAAGAGTTGACTTTTGACCAGATTGACCTAAAATCATGTAGTATGCATTGTATACTTTATTTTTACCATTGTGGATACATTGTGACTTGTATTGCTCTGATTAGGAGCCATACACCTCTCCTCAGACAGTATATCCTCTTCAGACATTCAGTTATCAGGCGAGTACATTCTCTGACCATTTCATACTTGCCAGGATTTATATTCTTGCTCTAGATTACTTTACTTGATGCTGACACGATTGTTATCACGGATTGGTACTATATGGATCTTTTCATGAGATGTTATCCCCCTCGGGAGCATCAGATACTTTTGTCACGTGTGTTTCACTTACATCATGTATCTCATGCTTCTATTTTCATGTATCTTCATGTATCAGCTAGTGACTCATGTACTCTCATGATCACCGAGCCTCCATGAATCTTTATGAATCACTCACGTATCACCCAATTATGGGCTTATCACGAATCTTAACGTAACCTGAATGGATCCTTGTGTATTGATTGGGGAAACGGGGGAGTAGAAGTGGACATGTGAATAATTCCAAAGTAGTATAATCATGTACAAACTCAGTAGTGTAATCATGTATAAATTCCAGCCATTCACATGCCTATCTTGTGCTCTACATCACTAGCCACTTACAGTTCTCTATATACAGTAGATATTTCCTTTACAGCTATCTCTTTTGCTACATGTATCTTCCTTCAGCAGTTCCTGTATTTTACTCTATTGCATGCTTTATATTTCCTATCATACTATGCACTGTGTGAGATGTATTGTGCTCGTTCCTGTTCTGACTGGACCTGTTGAAAATATTACAGAGGATGAGGATGAGGCCCTGGTGACTACCTATTATGGAGCAGGACTAGATGATACTTATGTTGTGGACCCTCAGCAGGATCCACCTGCAGTTGAGGATGTAGCCCCAGTAGTCTAGGCTAGTTTAGCTAGACAGTCTTTCTGTATTATCTTTTTGTCTCACATTTTGAGTTGTATTTCGAGACGTTGAGATATATAGACTCTTAGACTTATTCTGTATATTGGGTCGACATTCTGGATATTATGTTGTACTAGACACTTAGACTTATTCATCTATGATACTGTTCTCTTGAGTTACTATCTATCTATCTGTCTTTCATTCTTCTACCCTAGATGTGATTGAGATTGTTATCTGTTATGTCACCTCCATTCGGAGAGTATAAACTGTACAGGTACATTTTATATTGTTAGATGATTGACCTAGGACAGCGTTCTACCGCCGACACTGCGGCGTAGGCTGGACGTACCCACTTCTCGTGCCCCTATACAGGGTGCGGGTCATGACACGTTTTTAGTGGTGGCCCATGCAGGTCGAGTTTATGTAGTGATATTCAAACTAGAGTATCACTACAGCCTGTGATAGGATTGGAGGAATAGGCTTAGTAAGAGAGGATACTCAATCACTGTTAGGATACTTTGAGAGATTCCTGGGATGACCCTTGAGAATCTCATTTGAAATTCAATTTAAACTCCTTTTCCCTTAATTGAATTTGATTTTGGAGGATTCACTGTAGAACTTTGAATCCTGGTGTTAGTTGATGATTTTGAAATTTTTTTTTTGTAGTTGTTGATTTTAATTTCTTAGTGTTAGATTAATATCTTTTATTTTAAGGTACTCAATCATATTTATGAGAAAACTCTTATCTGTTTCTTGCCATCTAATCCTCTTGCTAATTGCTTTTCATTGAAATGAACTGTCCCATCTATTTTTGCATCTTGCTCAGCTTCTTCTACCAATCTATGTGATTGTATCCCAAACCTGACTTACTCGACATTTCCTCGAATCAAGACTTATTGAGACCTTCTAACCTTGACCTATGATTTGATCGAACCCTAACTATATTCATCTAGTAGCCTATCTACCCCTAGGACTGTGTTCCTAAATTATTTACTGGATTCCTAATTAATTTTATTTCTTGGGTTAATTTGATCTTCTTCAATTTTTGCATCAATTTGTCACGTCTTGAACTCCCACTTTCTATTCTAGATCATTGGACGTCCTTTACCGTGACTTAGATATTCAGAGTATAATACTAGCTGTTACCTTCCAACAAACTTCACATGTAAGACCTAGACTAGCCTACCTTCATGTAGGTATTCCATGTCCCACTAAAACCCGTCTTCTTGTACTCTATTTTCTTGACATGATTTTCTGGTCAAATGGCTAAACTATAATCTCTACTATGATACTAAAATAATTCTTATTTCAATTAGAGATCCACCTTGGCTCAATTCTTTCGACCTGGCATGTGATGGTGTTCTGCTTGAACCCTCAAATACTTAACCTCGTACCTTATCTTGAATGCTTGACCCGATTGGTTAAGGATCTTGGACTATGTATCTTCTTTTATCATTTCCACCCTTACTTATATCTTATGCTACAAATTTATCCTTAGTTTTACAAGCTTATCCTTTTTGAGCTTGATCATGATATATTTTATTGGGTGCGCACCCACTAACATATTATCTAATCATAACCGGCGCATGATGGTCTGATCAACCTATTGCGTTTGGGTTCGCTTTTTCATATATTAATCTACGTGGATGGAGACATAATTAAACTTGCCCTAGAATCTTATCCGCAACAGCCTTGACAATTCTCCTTGAAATTATTTCATCACCTATGAACCTCGTATTCATATCCAGTTGGATTAAATTTAATCATGACCTGGATCTTCATCATTGGATGCTCGTGCTCATACTTGATTTCATTGATTTCCCATCTTGCCCAATCTCGATTTATCCTAAAATTGATCAACTTAGATCATGTCAAGACTAAAATCTATTTGTGATTGTTTGTACCTAAATTTTCAATTTTCTTTTTATGGAATAGTAACTTTTAATGATTTCTCACTTACTTGTTAATAACCAATTTTCATATAGGATGGTAGACGGCCCTACAGCCTTGATGATTGTTGTTTCCTTACCTTTCCAATTAGGACACCTTAGATTGCTGTACGTTTTGATACCATAGGACAGTATTGATCTAGAATGACTAGTGCACCTAGATGAGACCGCAGACTGTTCCATTTAACCTGTCCCCCTGGTACCACTATTGCATCACAATTTCTGGCTTAATTAAGGCCATAGACCTTTCCCACTCTAAATTATGATCATCATAGGCACATTACCATGACTTTTAAATTTGGAGCACAAGACTAGTTGTTTTTTTTCAAAACTAATTTCACGTACATGACCTAGACATGACACTCTATACCCATGACCTTAGTGTCCCACTCAGGCAT